>JACCPG010006432.1:0-12238 GCA_016069955.1 Drepana arcuata | reverse complement strand
GCCCGGTTAAGTAACAAAAGTTCCCGGAACTCACGCTACGAGAGACAGTACAAAAAAAAGTAAAAAAACGGCCCACTGAATTGTATTCGATAAGACAAGATTTTTTTATCATAATTAAAAATAGAGGATCGGGATGAAAAAATAAAAGAAACATATACGTGTGGCAAACGAGTATAGGTATGGCGCACCTGGTTGTTACCGTAATAGTCCCATGGTATTATTATTAATATTAGATCGTTACGCCGAAGAGATTCGCTAAACAACAGGCGTGAACGAGGGTGTAATTGTAAAGTGCCAATCGTGCCAATGCTGAACGCCCTGTAACAATTACAGAGGGGATGACAAACAGCCCAGGGGAACGGTAACGATGCTGCGGTAATGATAACAAATGAACCGCAATCCTGGGCTCCACGCTTCAAGCTAGGAATACAGTCTTTCAAGGACTCAGGTAAACCGGACTACACGCTGCCTTAAAGCTCGGCAAGCAATCCATATCAACAATTTAAATGCGACAGGTATTTTGTCTATACTAATAATAATAATGCCGTGTAGCCGAGTAGTAGTCGTGGTTTAGTGGTTCAAGTAGTTGCCGCAACACAAAGATTGCAAGTTCGAATTCGGACTGAATCAATGAGTTTTTTCCTAACCTTAAGTATTAAGTATTAATACACGAGCTTTACTGTGGAAAGGAAAAAGGTGTGTAAGGAAAACTTTGAGAAGAATCCTGCACATGTTGAGAAGAAATTAAAAAGGCGTATTAATAGTCGTGTTTCGGTAACGGCGATGGACTCGCCACTCTGTCACGTTGGCACTAAAATATATCTCTGGCGGAATGTGGGTGTACTTACACACTTCCTGCCTCTGTATCTTTGTCTGCCAATCTGTTACGTTCCAGCATTTATGAAGAGATTGATGAATGTGGACGAAGCAAAAGAGGTCTGTATGTCTAGATAAAACTGGCGGTACACTCTATCCGCCTACTCCACGGACTTAGCGTGATGGTATGCAACCTGTACTTTTCATTTCTTATTTATCGCGTAGTCAGAAGTTAATAGATGCTGCTAAAGCACTGAGATATTGTTGCAAACTATGAACGTAGCATCGCCTTTCACTGCTCTTACTAAGTTGCCCGATATAGAGCGACGAGATAGCATTAGCATTACTAACTCTGAGGTAATTCTGATCGCCGCACGCTCAGTCCGTGTGTCTCTCAGGGAGATAAATAAGGTCCTTTACATAATAATCACCGCATAAGTCACTGTGTCGGCGGAATGACGTCAGATCGGTTCTATTGTAATTTTATTCGGCGCCTAAAATCTTTCGAATGACGAACATTATTTGTACCAATGGAGAGATTGCCTTTAAGCTCACCGATTACTTATCAAATTGGATCGAAATTGTGTCTATTGAAGCAGGCGTTGACCTAATTCAAATTAAAGGCGGCTACCTACGTATCAGACCTTTTTGCCTATACTCTGTTTCTGTTTCCATGACAACGAAGATAAAAACAACTTACATGATTTAAGCTTGTAGCAAACTAAATCTTAGTCACAACACGCTTCATACTCAATTAGTCCCACTACGAGCTTCACGGTGAAGGATAACATCGTGAGGGAATCTGCATACCCACGCATGTCGAGCTCGAGAAAGCGACGATAGACTCCCACATCCGTCACATTGGCAGCTATTATATTATCCCGACGGAAACAATGATGTTGTATATATGACGGAAAAGTGGATGTGAGGACCCTTCGGGGACCTTCGTGTACATTTATGAATCGTATAGGGAAATAAACATCACACGACACATTCCTACTGAATGTCAAAATCACGATTGTTTATGGTTGAAGTCTGTGGTCAAATTGAAAATATATAATTATTTGTTTCAAAGTCTTACCAAAAATCTTACAACTATGGAAAGCGACATTAATCCGAAGTTATTATAATAAAAATATAATATATCCTCACGCCTTCCCACAAGGGGACCCTTGTGGGAAGGCAGAGGTGTATAGGTAATACCCACACACCGACTTTCCGCCAGAGATATATTTTGGGTGCCAACGTGACAGATGGCGAGTCCGTCGCCGTTACTCAAGCACGACTATACATACGCCTTTGAATTTCATGAGCTATATATTACTACAGGACACATCAAGTTCTTAATAAAGCGAAAGGGGTTGTGTTCCCTGGTTTTTGAGACTATTTAAGTAGCCCTAGGTCCTGTATGGGTACTTAAAATGTACGACTTAAATACTTTATAATGTACTGAGCACTAAAATGAACACTTTATCTAAAACCAGTACGACGCCGACGGCTCATACATCGCGTCCATTAACCTATTAAAAATATTATTTTGTGAAAAGCACTGAAAATAGTTTTCACATTCCATTTCATGAAGATTTATTACATGGCTTTCTCACTCGCCTAATGGATAAACAAACTTACTACTTAAGGCTCTCAAGGTGAGCTAATAAAATGGCTCCTAAATAAGCTCCGTTGTAACTAATTCTGTAGGTTCTAAATCGACCGATTATTTTAGAAAAGCCGTGGCGGCCGAGTTTTTGGAGTAGTTGTCTGCAAAACAAAGATTGCTAGTTCGAATCCCGACTGTACCAATGTTTGAGTACCAATACTTCCGTATTTTTAGCGTACATAGGCTACGGTAACCGCCCTCCATACTATTAGCTATTAGTTACGCCATATGCTTCCACCATTATTGTTTTATAAAAAACAAAACAACATCGGTCTCGCATTCATCTAAATATTTCTGCAGCGAAATCACGTTATTTCTATTAATTACTCATGAGAAATCCAGGATATGTTTAAGAAGAAAAACGTATTAATAACTTAAAAATAAATAAATAAAATAATAAATAATATCCTCTAGCCTTCCCACAAGGGTCCCCGAAGGGGTAGGCAGAGGTGTATAGGTATACCCACACACCCACTTTCCGCCAGAGGTATATTAGGTGCCAACGTGACAGATGGCGAGTCCATCGCCGTTACTCAAGCACGACTATACATACGCCTTTGAATTTCTTCTCAGACGTATGCAGGTTTCCTCTCGATGTTTTCCTTCACCGTAAAGCTCGTGGTGTGACTAATCACTGTACTTAAGTTCAGAAAAACTCATTGGTACAGTCGGGATTCGAACTTTGTACAGTCTAATCCCCTGGACGACGATAGAACAGATATACCATGATTATGCACGTAAGTTTGGCAGCACCTTATGCTGTCAACATCACATCTGCTAATAGTCAATATGACACATCGCAAGATTTAATTTTAAAAACACCTTTATATACGTCCCAATAGAGCATGTAATTAAACCTCAGCCTATCCTTTTAGTACCAGCATACAATTTATATGCTGAAATAAAGAAACAATATTGCATAAGTTTTTCCAAAGGGAAATTTTTGCTCATTATTGGAAACCTTATTATACGCGCAGGAGCACAAAAAAAAATATTATTATTTATTCTACAAAGTTTTGTGTTTACTTCATTGCAAACAAACTTATCTTTTTTTTTATACAACAATAGTGGTATGGTAACTAGATAACGATATATTTACTTATATATATATAGATATACATATACATAAATACAGAGGACAACCAAGACTAAGGTACAAATACTCGCGTTCATCACATAAACATATGCCCTAAGCGGGATTCGAACCCGCGACCTCATGTTTCACAGTCAGGAGCTCTAACCACCGATTTCGGTTATGGCGACCGCTCCAATCTTCTTCTGAAAGCTTCTCGCACATTGCCGACACGTGAGCACACCATTATTATAATAGCAATTGAAAACCACAGGTGGTCGGGCTTTCACTATGTCACGCTTTGCATCAAGCTCTGAACGATGTTACGAAGCCTATGAATGAGCTTATAATGGTGTTGTTGAATAGGAAGCTCATAAAATTCCTAAAGCATGCTCCCATCAAGACGGGAAAGCTTTTTTCTTTGCATTTTTAATAACGTTAAGTGCAGTTGGAGAGCGACGGTTTGTACATTATGCCAAGGTGGGTTAGGAGGGTCATTTACCAACGCAAAAATCAGCTTTTATATCAATAGAATAAAGTTTTCCTCTCGTATATTCACTTACGTTATTTAATTCGTTAATACAGGAAATGAAATTTTTTATTGGTAAAAGTGTATTTCATTATGGAATTTTATTTTAATTGTATTTATACAGAATATTACGGAAACCTTACTCCCTATATGAATATTGAGACAATATTTTTAGATTTCAATAATTGCTTCCTTTATTGTATATGTATCCTCACCTTCGGGACCCTTGAAGGAACAAGGGTCCCCGAAGAGGTAGGCAGAGGTCTATAGGTAATAATATAATAATAATAATATATCCTCACGCCATCCCACAAGGGTCCCCGAAGGGGTAGGCAGAGGTGTATAGGTAATACCCACACACCCACTTTCCGCCAGAGGTATATTAGGTGCCAACGTGACAGATGGCGAGTCCATCGCCGTTACTCAAGCACGACCATACATACGCCTTTGAATTTCTTCTCAGACGTATGCAGGTTTCCTCACGATGTTTTCCTTCACCGTAAAGCTCGTGGTGTGACTAATCACTGTACTTAAGTTCAGAAAAACTCATTGGTACAGTCGGTATTCGAACTTGCGACCTTTGCGTCGCAGGCAACTGCTCGAACCACTCGGGCACCACGGCTCAATAGGTAATACCAATACACCCACTATCCGCCAGAGATATAAATTTGGTGCCAATGTGACAGATGGCGCGTCCATCGCCGTTACCGTTTTGATTTCTTCTCAAACGTATGCAGGTTTCCTCTCGATGTTTTCCCTTACCGTAAGGCTCGTGGTGTGGCTAATAACTATAACTAAGTTAAGAACTCTCATTGATTCAGTCAGGATTCGAACTTGCAACCCTTGTATTGCAGACTCGACCACCGCAGCTTTTTATTATTTATTTAGTAGTCATATCATATAAAAATGATATTCACAACAGCTTTCCGTGAACATAAGATTCGAAATTCACACGAGAATTTTCCTACACTTCTATCCAGTTGGGAGTATTATTTTTTCGGGCTTAGCTCTGTGTTTTAATGGAGTTGCTATTAGCTTTTGTAGGCTTTTAGTGTTATAGTTTCACGAGCTTCATAATAGTATCTAGGTGAATATGTATTATCCGAATATACATACAGCATCCTAACAAAGCATCGAGAGGAAACCTGCATACGTTGGAGAAGAAATTAAATGGCGTCTGTATTGTCGTGCTTGAGTAACGGCGATGGACTTGCCATCTGTCACGTTTGCACCTAAAATATATCTCTGGCGGAAACTTAGTTGTGTGTGTACCTACCTATAGACCTCTGCATAGCCCCTCGGGGACTCTCGTGGAAGGGCTTGTGGAAGGGCTTGTGGAAGGGTGGAAGGGCGGAAATATTATGAAGACTATTTCTCAACAACAAATATTATCATCGTAAATTTAAGAGCTGGGCTCTGTCGGCGCCTCTGATGCGATTCCTTTCGTTTGCTTCTGTCCAGCAAAATCTCATTGACCTCCCTCGTCATGAGAGACACTTTATATATATTTGTCTTCCTTTCTATATATTGCTTTCTACCTTTCCTACTAAAATATTTTGGTTTCTTCCTATAGTAAACTTAGCGAACAAAAACCTACAGCTGCAAGCAGCATCAATCGCATGATTTCAAAATAATAATCTAGTAATTACGATATTTTCAATGTTGTATTCCTTGTCTGCCCCTAAATCCCACTTTACCCGAAACGAATGCTCGTCTCATAGAACATTTTCCTAATTTGGGCATGAATTTCAAAAATCTGATTCCTTTTTTCCTTCCATCGTTGGCCCTGAATAATAGAAGGCAAAGGCCATCTAATTAAAACTTTGATGTACAATGAATGCTGCAGGGGACAACCCTAGCGCGCTACATCGGAGATCTTTACACCGTACGATTTTATTGCACTTACGATGTAACGTAGGAACCTACTTAGATCCGGGAACTAAAATACAACGCGTGTATATGATCTTTCGTCTATATTTATCTTATCATTTATTTATTTACTCATTATTTATATTAGTTATATATTTAAATTATCTTTTGTTACCTTTGGTACACAAAAGGTTTTCTTGTCTCTAGGATTCCTCGTTTCTATACTTGCTGATATTATAATTAAAAGGTTGTTTGATGAATACGCTTATCTCAGTATCTACTTGTTTCATTTGCTCCTCACTCCTCACGCCTTCCCACAAGGGTCCCCCAAGGGGTAGGCAGAGGTGTATAGGTAATACACACACACCCACTTTCCGCCAGAGGTATATTAGGTGCCAACGTGACAGATGGCGAGTCCATCACCGTTACTCAAGCACGACTATACATACGCTTTTGAATTTCTTCTCAGATGTATGCAGGTTTCCTCTCGATGTTTTCCTTCACTGTTCAGCTCGTGGTATGACTAATCACTGTACTTAAGTTCAGAAAAACTCATTGGTACAGTCGGGATTCGAACTTGCGACCTTTGCGTCGCAGGCAACTGCTCGAAACACTCGGCCACCACGGCTCTCTTGTTTGAATTGTATTTTGTTATATCCTGTTTATTGAGAAAGACTATGTATATGCTTCATATATATCACAATAATAACACTGACAAGGGCGGAACGAACGAAAGCTTACCTAGGTGTAAATATCAAGACAAAAGTTACATGCCATTTTACCCTAAACATTCACCACCAAAACACAGCACCCCAGGTGGGATGGTTAGTAGAAGGGTTCCTACCACCTTGCCACGTATTCATACATATATACACGCATCATACGCCGAGCCCTATGCGGTGTAGGCAAGGAATAACTATAGTTCCAGACTTACAGACACTATTTTCGTTCGTCATTCACCAGTTCCTACATACATGCACGCCAAACTTTTTCCGCAGCGAATGTTATTGGCATAGATATCGGATAGCGTGAACGCTAACAGAAAAGGGTTTTGTCTAAAGCCGCTGTACGGGGGAAACAGTGGTGATACTAGAAAGGAATTTTCATAGAGGAACCTGACATCGCATAATGTAAAACGAATGCTTCAAATAAATTACATTTTGGGAAATATAAAAATTGTCGTCGCATTTCGTGCACTGCGGCGGCATTGGAATCACCTTTAAATATTTCCCAAAGCCACGATAGAATGGCTTAAACGGACTTGTAAGCCGAGGGATGGCGGCGACAAGCCATAAATTTGAATGGTCAAGTGAGTTTGGACATAGTGCAGGAATCGCAAACATTTTTTACTTGGATTTTTTTTATTTTTGCGGAAAGTCTTCTATTTCTATTTATAGTAATAACATTAGAAAATTTAACTACGACTTCATAGCTATACCAACATGACTACCTGATACAGTATGTGAGTAGAGTAATAATAATTCCCTTCAGGGTACACCAGTTTGATAATCTTACTGCCAGTAAATCAATTTAACAATGAGTATACATTTAAGCTAAGGCTAAGGATGCTGTCACTTTGTCCTTTTAAAATGTTTTAAACCTATGCCTTAGTTTAATTATCTGTAACTTTTTCTATGTATCAATTTTAGAAATATTATTTTAAAGAACAAATTTTCAAGAGGCTACAACGTCGTGCCTCTTGTCGTGTTGCTTGCTGATAAAGCGGCAAATGTTATGTACCCCTGTGCAGTCACAGTGCGGTCGCTGTTATATCATGCACAAGTCGATTCACACCCTCGGACCGCCAGCCCAGACGTAGCACATAGATTAGTGCTCTCATGGTTTATCATTACTATACAAATATGACATATTCTCATAGAATAATTCGTAAAGGGGTGGGCAAATGTTATCGAGTCAAATGAAATTAGAAGCTATTGCAGAGTTTATAAGAAATATTGTCTGGGAAAGATACATATGCAAAATTATTCGATTATTAAACTGTACCTACGGTTATAAACAATTTCTTCTCAAACTATGCATATTTTCTTTCCATGTTTTCCTTCACCGTCAAGCTCCTGGCGTGATTAATCACTGTGCTAAAGTACTAAGAACTATATATATATATCCTCACGCCTTCCCACAAGGGACCCCGAAGGGGTAGGCAGAGGTGTATAGGTAATACCCACACACCCACTGAAAAACAGTTCAGAAAAACTCATTGGTACTGTCGGGATTCGAACTTGCAACCTTTGTGCTGGCAACTACTCGAAGCACTCGACCACCACGGCTACTTAGCATGCGTCTTTGAATAACTCACAATTCCACTCAAAGTTGGTAGTGTGAATAATTATTATAAGTCGTAATGAGACTATTCACTGTTGGTACTAAAAGTAGAAAACCTAAAGTGAGCTGTCAAAATTGCTCAAACCCCAGTTAATACTGACGAGGACAGAGCTACTATGGTCATTAAATTATCCTACTATGACATCCATGAATAACAACTGCAGTAATTCATCACTGATGAAGTTCCATCAGGCACAGAACAGAAACAAATGATAGTGAAACGCAGAGAGATGCACCAAATTGCATAGTCATTCACTCCGCACGTCACAAAGCAAAACGCGAGCTGTCATCAATTTTAAAATTCGTCGCCACTGCTGATACTACGAAATGTGTGAACTACGTGATATAAGTACAAGAAATTATAAGCATTGAGGTAGGTATATGAGTTTCCACACTGGCAGTTCTTCTAAAGAAAACCACAATTGGAAGACCAGAATTTACAGATAACCGTGTTTTTCATGGGAACAAACATTCGTTCTTATAGTAAGGGTTACCGCTATCAATGAACGCTTACAACACCAGGGGCGTTGTCGACCTTAAAACTAGTGCTAGAGCAGCATTATAAGATTGCTGACACAGCTATTGGGAAGAGCTGTTAACGTTTGGCGAGTCCCAGTCCCAGAACTGTTAAAGGAAGCGTTAGCATAATGAGTCGCGCCATTAGTTTATGCTCTAAGCACAGCTACTTAACCTGAGTAAAGCCAGCAACCGTTAGTGCTCAGCACACTCTAGGCCACAGTAACCGCTTATTGAACCCGTAAATTTGTTTGCCTTAATTATCTTTATACTAGTTTTTAAACCAATTAGGTGGCATACAGGTATTGCTCGCGCATTAGCGTGGCTTAGGTAATGGTAACCGCTTACCATAAGGCTCAAATGATAGCGAAGATGACCTGATTGCTTTCGTCTCTGACCGCTTTTGTTCCGAATTCAGTCAAATATATGAGATTACTAGCTGCCCTGGCGAACTTCGTACCCCACCTAAAAGTCAAGAAAATTGTTGTTTTTACTTATTACCTCGTATTTTTTACGTTTTTTCTCTCCATATGAACCTTCCTCATACCTCATCAAACACAACAAAAAAATAATCATCCAAATCGTTCAAAATGTTTTGCACACATTTAGGTAATCATTTTTATTTATATAGTTCTTTTTTCTGTAAATGGCCAAGTCCCAAGTCACAGTAGTCGGCCCGCGGTAGCCACCAAGGTTCCTGTGATTTATGAATCCGTGCAAATGGGTTACGGTGGCGACGGACGTGCCGCGCCGTGATCACAACACAATTATGCTCACAGCACTACGAGGGCTTGTTTGATGATGCTTTCAGGTTTTTGGCGATGCATTATGAATGTGTATTTTGAGGAATTTGAATGAAGTTTTATAGGTTAACCAACAATATATGTGGTATAATTTGGCTGAAGTGTTTTTAAAATGTCGTGATCAGCTAAGACGTGAAAGAGTGATAAATTCGCATTTGCATTTTTTTCATTATCATTATTTAATTTGTATTAGTTTGGATTCTGAAGAATAACTACGTAAGGAAGAGATTATTCATCCACACCAGATAGAGATCTTTAGATGATGACTAGTAGATGATGACGATTTTGATCAAAATCTTCAAAATCTAGACCGTCGTCTAGATTTTCTAGGCCGTCCTTTCTATTCTTGTAATCATAAAACACAATATTAACACTTAATTTTAGCCCAAACACGAATCATTTGGCGTTGAGTAGCGCGGCCGCAGGCTAATGCGCTCGGCTTTTACCCCAGTTACAGGCTTTTAGGCAAAAATCGACACAAATTGGACGTGTTTAGGTTCGTTATTGTTTATTAATATCGAAGGTAAGATGCGTACATTAACGATGAAATACCTTCCTGCAACGGCCCCAAAGGTGCAACCCCGCCATCTTGTCGAATTTTGGTGAACATGACAGACGGCCATTCCGTCGCTGTTTCTTAAGCAGGAAAATATATGCCTTTGTTTTCTTCCTCGATGTTTTCCTACTATGTAAAAACGCATCAATACAGTCGCTGTTCGAACTTGCTTTATTATGGTGGAGTGGTTCAAGGTCCTACGCAAACCTTGAACCACTCCACCATAAAAATGATCATATAATATCTAAAACTATCGTTTTTCATTGTTTGACGTAACAAGATAATTTATAGCCTGCCATGCTTACCTCTGCATCACTCAAAGGTTAACTGATAGATAATGCCTTCGGTATTAAGTTAGCCCTTGCAATAATGCCTGCAGGAAGTTTAAATCAATAAAAAAATATTTAAAAAAATACAATTATGTATGTTATTTTTCAGTGCTTATCCCAACCTCGTCTATATACATAGATAGCTTTATGCAGGATTTTCATTGACCTAGTTTTGTTATATTTAGCAATATTAACAAAATTCATCAACATAAGAGAGGAAGAGCATAACAGATTTCCCGTTCGAATTTGGAGCTGCCCGACTGGGGCAGGACCTCCACCTTATAGAAGTCCGTAGCCAAATAACACAATTTATTGTGTTGTATTCCTACGTGGTGAATACGGTTTCCAGTAATGAGCTCCTTGGGGAGGGGGGAGGATTGTTACATTGTGTTGGAAGCAGAGGGATTAAACCGTATGCTGCCAACACACTATAACTCTCCGAACACAGAGTGGCAACGCGCAAGTGATATTTCGGTATCGTGAGCGTAAATAGGCTACGGTAACCGTTTCCCATCAGGTGGGCCGTATGCTTGTTTGCCACTCTTGTTGTATAAAAAAAAACATAAAATCATTAATAGAGAGGAAACCTGCATACGTCTGAGAAGAAATTCAAAGGCGTATGTATAGTCGTGCTGGAGTAACGGCGATGGACTCGCCATCTGTCACGTTGGCACCTAATATACCTCTGGCGGAAAGTGGGTGTGTGGGTATTACCTATACACCTCTGCCTACCCCTTCGGGGACCCTTGTGGGAAGGCGTGAGGATATATTATATTATTATTATATAAAATCATTATTACTATTGCTAAAACTATTATTATTATTCAGTGCACCTGTTTTTTATAATAAACACTTGTTTTTAAATGCAATATTAATATATAGTCGCCAGTAACGATAAAAATATCCACAGAAAACTAAACTGCTATTTGGTCTGATCCAGGGCTTAAACTCCGTTTTTAATACCTGGATTTGTGTAAGCTGCCCCGAAGCAAGCTTGAGCAAGTCATGAAATCTTAAGATTAAGTGCACGCCCGTCTTTATCTCGTAGGGGCGGCGGACACTGAAACTAGGACTTTGATTAAGTCTACTGAGGTTTCAGTGGCGTTAGAACTAGATCAAGAAAATAAGTGGAAAATTGGTTGCTTTTCAGTGCAAAGTGGAAATTATATTTTGATCATGTGTAAATAACCTATATTTCGTTTAGACAGGACTGGCGTTCTACTCCCTTTGCCTACAATGTTTTCTCATTGTAGAGAATTCTCAAACTTTTTCCTCTCGATGTTTTCCTTAAACCATTAAGCTCGTGGTGTGTCTAATGTATCTCTGTAGGTACTTAAGTTTGGAAGAAATCTTTGGTATATTCTGATCTGTGTTGCAAACAACGAAGTTTTAGTACGAGCCTACCCTAACACCGTTGTTAAGACTGGCCGCAGACGCTACTTTGAATTAATGAGCGGAGATCGCGCGCGAGGCTGCCTTAATTAATAACTAATGAACAGGGTTCCTTTGCTTTAAAAATAACCGATACTTCACTTGTTTTCCTCCACCTGCACATTTTATAAGAAGCTTTACTACAAGTTCGTATATACGGAGTCAAATATAATAATATAGTATTTTTAGAACACTAAAGTTACAAGCATCTGGTTTTCAGGCTTTTAGGCTTTACTTAAGGACACTAACATGTTTGGCACAAGATTAGTGTTACCACACTTACACGAACGCAGACAATATGTGAATTAAAAATATAC
>JACCPG010006431.1:0-13750 GCA_016069955.1 Drepana arcuata | reverse complement strand
GTAACAATCATTTTATAATATAAATAGAGTGAAAGGTGTCTCAGATGGAAAATCTATCGCAGTCTCTAAGGCACGATTTCACAAACCATTTTTAAATTTAGGATCCAAAGACTCAAGTATTTTACCAGTTTTGACTAGAACGTGACAAAGTATATATTTAATAACAAATAATGAAATAATACAAATAATTAGGTGAACCCTCAGCGTGCGAATTTTCCAAATTCAGGTTTTTATTCGTCGTCATAAAAGCTGTATCCTCATAAAATTTGTATTTTCCGCCGAACATGATTGCACGGAGACTTTTATCCTAACTGTGATGTACATGACATAATCGTATGTCTCATTAACTTTTATGAGGTCGCTTTGTTCCACACGCACAACTTCGCTTCCGTAACTAAACTAAGAATAGGTCATCATTCATTCAGATTTTTTAATACCAAATTAGTGGCAAACAAGCATGCGGCCCACCTGATAAGCGGTTACCGCCGCATATCAAGTGCCATATAAACTTCTCATCAAAATAAGCTCAGGACGATACAAGTTATATTTATAGCAATAGGCTATTAATTGTTACAAACAAAAAATAGAATGCCATTAGTGAAAGTACAGGATTTGTTCAGTTTAGGCTCCAGAAATACCGCTTTACAACACAAGATATTGTTCTCCTTTCACGTATCTACAATGTTCCTACAAGCCGTGGTGGCCGAGTGGTTCGAGCAGTTGCCTGCGACGCAAAGGTCGCAAGTTCGAATTCCGCCTGTACCAATTAGTTTTTCTGAACTTAAGTACAGTGATTAGTCACACCACGAGCTTAACGGTGAAGGAAAACATCGAGAGGAAACCTGCATACGTCTGAGAAGAAATTCAAAGGCGTATGTATAGTCGTGCTCGAGTAACGACGATGGACTCGCCATCTGTCACGTTGGCACCTAATATACCTCTGGCGGAAAGTGGGTGTGTGGGTATTACCTATACCTACACCTCTGCCTACCCCTTCGGGGACCCTTGTGGGAAGGCGTGAGGATATATATTATTATTACAATGTTCCTATATAATCCATATTTTGTTGTGAAGAATCTATAAATTAATGAAGCCATCTTGTTTATGGATAGACAATCATCGGTCAAGATCTATTTCTTTCTGGTTATCCGACACGATTGCTGTACGTTTCTCTTTTGTCTTATGCCAAGACTATGGGTTTAACATTTTGTTTTCTATAACCGTGTAGCCCACTCGATTATAAACCAAGTCTGCTTACAACGCATATCACTCAATATTATTTTGTAGAAAATCTTATGAGAATGTTGAAAACATTATTAGCAAAACTCAAAACTTTTCTTTACTTCAAATCAGACAAAATCTCGTCTATGCCTCCACTCACTCGTCCAAATCAAGGGCCCGCCTTTGACGACGACGAGAAGTCCGAGTGCCTGGCCGACAGTCTCGAGGCTCAATGTACGCCCAGCACCTTGCCAGTAGATCAGCGCCACCTCAAGAAGGTGGACGCCGAGGTCGAAAGCAAACTATCCCACCCACCCTCCGAACACCCAGGCCACCCTATCGCCCCAATCACGGTGGACGAAGTCCGGAAAGTGATCAAGGATCTTCACCCCAGGAAAGCCCCAGGTCCCGACGGGATCGCTAACAGAGTTATCAAACTCTTCTCCCCTTATCTCATAGTTTTGCTCACTGCCATCTTCAATGCAGCACTGAGCAACAACTTTTTCCCCCAATCCTGGAAAAGTGCAACGGTTATAGGTATTCCCAAGCCAGGGAAACCCAAGACCGAAGCCTCCAGTTATCGCCCCATCAGTCTCCTCAACGTCCTTGGCAAGATTTACGAGAGACTTATTTACAATAGATTAAAGAGTTTTGCAGACTCTAAGAAAGTCATACCTGACCAACAGTTCGGTTTTCGAACCAAACACTCCTGTGTCCAACAAGTCCACCGTATAGTGGAAGACGTCAGTAGCGGCTTCCAATTCGGTTTTACCACGGGTATGCTCCTCTTCGACGTGGCGAAGGCATTCGACAAGGTCTGGCACAACGGCTTAATATACAAGCTGTACCAGTTGGGCGTGCCGGACCGTCTAGTACGCATAGTACGGGACTTTTTGTCTAACCGCTCCTTCCGCTACAGAGTCGAGGGCACACTCTCTTCCCCCCATCCCTTACGAGCAGGAGTCCCGCAAGGCTCTGTGCTCTCGCCACTCCTATTCACGCTTTATACCAGCGACATTCCCCTCCATAGACGAGTTAAAAGCGCTCTATTCGCCGATGATACGGCTATCTACTACAAAGGTAGAACTCCCGAGGGAATTCACGACAACCTCCAATCCGCGGTCACAGCCCTAGGGCGGTGGTTCCGGAAATGGAGAATTGAAGTGAACCCCACCAAAAGCGCAGCCATTCTATTCTGGAAAGGCCTCGAACGCCCACGGGTAGCCCCCATCACCCTCTTCGGCAAACCCATTCCATGGGAAGAAAAAGCCAAATACCTGGGTGTGATCCTCGATCAACGCCTTTCTTTCCGTCACCACGTAAAGGCGGTACGCGCGCGAGCCGCCTTCGCGCTCGGTAGACTTCACAGCATGTTGAATGCACGAAGTAAACTCTCATTGAAATCCAAGGTGAGGATTTACACGACGTGCATTCGACCAATCATGACATATGCGGGTGTAGTGTTCGCACACACTAGCAAGTCAACACTCAACCCCCTGCAAGTGCTCCAAAGCCGGTTTCTCCGGAGAGCCACAGGTGCCCCGTGGTACATGCGTAATAGTCAACTCCACGTTGACCTCAAAGTCCCAACTATAAAACAGTTTTTGAAAAAACTGTCCAAACGTCATTTCGATTCTGCTGTAAACCACCCCAACCCCCTCGTCGTATCGGCCGCCCGATACACTCCTTCCCTTATCTCGAAGATAAGGCGTCCAAAACATGCCGTCATCGAACCGGATGACGACATAACGGTCCTCCAGGACGCCCGACAAAAACATACCAACACTACACAAAACCGACCACTGTTCCGTCCTCGCCGGCGAGGCTCGACGCGAATAAGCCGTAATGTTCCCCCCCGACCTCCTCCGCAAACGCCGGCCCGCGCCGAGCCAGACGCGCAAATCCCGCCCCCAAATAATATATAAATAAAATTACCAGTCCAGCCCAGCCCCCTTGCTCGCGATCCAGCAACGCCCTAAGCCGAGGTTCGTACCCCACAGGGGGTGCCCTTAGCTGTGTTGCTTAGTACTAAATTGCCTGGCTGGAGGCCTAGGTCTCGCCATTGACCGGTTAAGTAGCAAAAGTTCCCGGAACTGACGCTACGAGAGACAATACAAAAAAAAAAAAAAAAAAAATTTTCTTTACTTCAGTTCTTTCTTCGTCAAACTGAGTTACATAGTAGTATTTAGAATGAATCAAGTGTAGGTCTTCATTTGCTTCAATCGGATAGATTGTTAAAAGCAAAAATGCCTTGCATATTAAATAGGATGAAGGAAAGCACTTGTGTACGTGAACGATGCTTGATTCGAATTTCAAACTTCGCACGGCGTACTACTGAGATATAAAACCACTTTACAGGACCGTGTCTACCACAAGTGTGTATTTGCGTTTTCAAGCTAGAGTTGAGTTAGTTATCTGTATCATAATACTTGTAGATATTTTTGGTGTTGCACGTTTTGTTATACATTTCTATTTGAATATATAGTCGTAAAATTTTGAGAGTTGTAGAGAAAGAAATTTAGAGTTTTGGGCGCTTCGGTTGGATAGTTTCAAAGTCTCTATAGGACATACGTACAAACATGTTTTTGTAGTTTATATGTATAGAAAGATTGTGAGCGTTGATAACGTTTCGAGTAAAGGTTTGGTTATCGACCCCAAATACATTCAGAGAACGGCTCTACAACTATCCAGAGCTTAATTCCAAACATAACTCAGCGGCTACGTACGAATGTGTATGATACGAAGGTCTGTAAGTCCAGAGAGAACTGGCACTCTACCCTCTCTGGCTCTCCCTCAAGGGTCTCGTCGTGATGATATGTATGTATGACATATTTTTTAAACAGCACTTACGGTAATAGACCCAATAAAATTCATAATTTAAACATTGGCTGTTTTATTTGGTTAAATTATTCAGTAAAAACAAAATATTCAATATGGGGTGGGACGCAGCAGTTGTAGGCTAAATTAACATATTATGGCCTACGTCTTTACGCAACGTATCTGCGGCGCGCGTTTGTAAACAAGATTATACCCGTACCTTGGGGCTTCTTTGAGGGCTCAGGCGAGTTATGAAACCAGCAGAGCCGCCTCTTTGGAGCATAACCGCCGATCAACATTTATAACGCGGCTCTTACTCCAGATAAGACACACTTTCGCAAGACAACCGACATACACCGTCTTAACGCAAAACACTTAACTACGTAATGAGTTCGCAGAGACATACTTCACGTCCTCTTCACCAGATCAAAAGCCTCCTCTCAGAGATTTTATTCAGCATTACCATTTTACATAATAACAATATGGCAAAGCCATTGACAATGTACAAATGTTTTCGTTAGTTCTCTTAACGAGAAATAATTAAAGGTACATTTCTTTTCAGACATTTCATATTCAGATGCTAGATTTAAATCAAAGCTCACCGGGTTGCTACGCATACACAAAGCGTGTTATATTTTAAGCTGTATACAGGATCTATCAAAATGTAAAGAAAATAGATCTAGTCTGTTCTTTCTCTTAAGCCAGTATTTTCATACATACCCGTCGTCATGATTAATTTTATAGCCTGTGATTGATCAATTAATCATGAATATGATATGATGTATACAGGTTTTTGTAGGTAGTCGTTCTCTCTACGTTCAACAGTACAAATTTGTGTCTTTCTTTCATCGTTATCTTTATCTTGGGCATTTCCTAAACGATACATCAATCTACTCAGTCAAGGCGGTTCTTAATTTAACAAGATCGTGGCAAGTGTTGAGTTGCTCTGCGCCGTGTTCAATTAATGAGTTAATCTTAGAGGCACACGAGACACTTCAAATGTTGTTTACCCACAATATGAGCTCGGTGTGGTGAGTAGCGCTTCGAGTCTTCGTATATACATATATCCTGTAACTTTTAATTAATATCATTAAAAACTTTCTGATACTGGCATCGTGAAATTAGCAGCGTATAAATAAGGTTTTATTTAAATTGGATCGCGCAAGAGATCGAGAAGAGAAAATGTTCATTCGTCCATAATTATTAACTTTATTACGATGACTTTTTTAAAATAAAATATAGTGTAGTTGCTTGCAACACAAAGATTGCAGGTTCAAACCCCGACTGTACTAATGAGTTTATCTGAACTTAAGTAAAGTGATTAGTCGCACCAAAAGCTTTACGGTATAGTCGTGCTTGAGAAACGGCGTTGGACTCGCCATCTGTCACGTTGTCGCCTACTATATATCTCTATACTACCTATAATACCTATACAACTCTGCCTTCCCCTTCGGGGACCATATTATTAGTAAAGTATAACGAATAACATACAAATATTATTTTAATTATTATATTAGAATTGTATTAATTAATATTATTTATTATATTAATTGTACTCATAAAAATAATTTTAAAATGCCGTACTGGAGTTATGTTTACCATTCCACGATCGGTCTATTTAATGCCACACTTACATTGGTTGTTGGTAAAAAAAAATACAAAAACCAAAGCAAAACTTCACTATGAAAAGAAAACGCTATTATTATTCAAACAACATATCTAATGAATATTTTTAAGCGTATGATTACGTAATGTGATCTCATCTCATCCGGCGCAATGCAAATTACTATGCAAATATGAGTCTATCGAACCCACATCAAGGGTTCTTATTAGATGCGATTGTATTACAGATATTACGTAAGTGAGCACCGAGCTGGAACAGCTACACGCAAATCAGATAACTTCACGACAATCTTCATCGAATATCAAATTGAAATGAGTTTATAAACACGTAAATAGTTTAGCTTAAAAATATTCATTCATCAGAAGAGGCAGAGGAAGGCCACGTTCCAACTACCTGGATCAAATAGATCGGACTCTGAAGGACGGGAACGTTAAGAGTACTCTAAACCGACGAGCATGTATGAAGAGACTGATGAATGTGGACGAAGCGAAAGAGGTATGTAAGTCTAGAGAGAACTGGCGCTCTATACTCTCTGCCTACCCCGTTAGGGACTTGGCGTATATTCATTGTCATACATGGAAAAACACAGAGAAGATTTTCTTTGAATATTATAAAAAGATATTTATTTTGTGAAGCCGCAGTAGATTGTTTTCTGAAGTCTGCAATATGTGACATCTAGGTCTGAACTGTCAAAAAATATAATGTTTACTAGAGGAATACAAACAGGGGATGAAAATATTTTTGCAGCATTGGCAACGCGAGAATGACCCTCTTGGAGCTTTCAAGCGCTCATAGGCGGCGGTAACCGCTTGCTGGCAGGCAGCAATATTGCGGCAAAGTGTTAACTATTCTGTTAATTTAAAAGGAAATTAAACCCAATTCCATATGGGATACCATATTTCCGAACATATGCGTGGGCGTAATAACATCAATTTGGAGAAATTGTTATTACACCTACGATGTTAATGTAGAAATTTTTAAGGATTTTTTTATTTATTTAATAAAATTATTAACACATATAACAATTATTACAATGAAGCACACCAAAAACCACTGAGGTTTGTCCAGTGCCAACGTAACTGGTGGCAAGATTGTCACCATCACACTAGCATGCCATAAAAACATGAATGACTTATCTATGCATAAGTGACTGTTTGGGTTTCAGACATTAATTTCTACGCTCGTTCAACCATTGACACATTATCTAGTGACTACTGAAACCTCTCATATAATATGCTCTTAATATTTTATCGCAAAAATCCAATAAATATATTTCATTGTTCAGTCAAAGAATTGAAGAAAAGTAGTGTATTGGTAGACATAATGAAATGCCTTTAGCTATTTCATGTGTACAAAGCGACTCCTGGAATGGAAATAGAAAAGATATCGTTTTATTTACCAACTCAACAACACAAATTTCCCTGGAAATAGATAATACACAAGGCTAAGAGATTCTATACACCATAATAGTAAGTACTTGAGTTGCTGAAAGTTTCGTACAATTGGCGGTACGCGGAGCATGTAATGTAACGATATTAAAAACTGGTTAAGGTAATCATGGCTGGCTGCAATACCCGCTGAATATTGATGGCAGGGCTACACTGGAGCCAATCTGTGTTCAATGCATAAGTAATGAAGAAAATATGGAACCTAGATTCGAGCGCACGGTAAATATTGACATCAAACGACGTTTTCAAGATCTATTGCCAACCAAATCGGGTATTGTTGAACAAACAACGTTCGTGTACGCAAAAGAAACTGCCAGAAATATTATATTTATAAGCTGCCTTAGCAATTACCTGTACATATGAAACTTTTCATACTTCACGCTTATATAAGAAGTATAGAAATCAATATATTTGTTGACAGTAAGCTTCGAGTCAGTGGTTTAAGGCGTGGCTTAAAAATATTCATGTCTCTTTACTTTTCTCTAACAGAACTACTTTCGGACTGTTACTGCCAACAACTGAGCTGTAATAAGAAACAAAAGAATGCTGATGTGGCGCTTTAAGTTAAACAGTCATTAACAAAGCCTAGATTATAAGTTGAACCTCCAGTTTGTTCCTATTATCGTGTTTATAATATATATATATATTTATTATTGTATATATATATATATATATATATATATACAATAATATATAAAACATGAATGTGCTTAAATAATATATATCCTCACGCCTTCCCACAAGGATCCCCTGAGGGGAGGCAGAGGTGTATCGGTAGTACCCCACACCCACTTTCCGCCAAAGATATATTTTAGGTGCCAACGTGACAGATGGCGAGTCCATCGCCGTTACTCAAGCACGACTATACATACATACGCCTTTGAATTGCTTCTCAGACTTATGCTTGAACATTAACAAATATTTCTGACTATTTACAAACATACAATTATAATGTCTACCTTCCCACGAGGAGATATATTTTGATTCTGTCATGATCAATGGCGAGTCAGACGCCATTTTTCAACTACTAGTACACATACGTCTTTGATTTTATTCTCAACGTATGTAGGATTCCTCACGATGTTATAATTAAAGCTCGAGCTGTAAGAAAACACTAACTCAAGTAAGATAAAAACAAATAATTGGTAATTGGGATTGAACATGCATCAATAACAATGCAGAATAATGAAGCAAGCATTCATTTATATTTTGTTTGCAAATTATGCGATGTAATATAGATGTACCCGGGTTGTAGGCGCTCTGCTCTTAGGCAGACAACCCATTTAAAAGTTTAATTAAAATAGACCTAAGATAATATTGTATGAGCGTTTCAACGAAATTTTGGAGGCGGTAAGGTTTTTATCCGGGCTTAAAAAGACATGTTATTTTCATTAAGTAGCCCTGTCATCCGGGTCGAAGAACGGTGAGTTTTATTAAAATTTCAGTCAAAATGTATAAAATTATACCAACTCGTTTTTATTGAGCTATTCCTTACTAGACTGAGCCAACCGCCCGGACGGCAGTCTCGAGATGCGGCGTGTAGGGACGTAATCTACTCTTATATTTAGTCTTTATAAAAAGAAAACATTTCCCTATATGACACCATTACCGTAGACAGGCCTGCGTAATGGAAATTTGCATACGCACCTTAAAATTTTATTCATAAGGAGAAAATTGTTTCACATATTCAGCCTCCCGCGAGCGGCGCGGGGCGCAGTCGGGCAAAAAATCGAATTATTGTCGAGCATTACCAATTTGGGCCACATTACGTTATGGTAACGAGCGCGAAGCTTATCGCCGAGTGATTTTATCGGCAATCATCGTGCATCCCCCACCGTGTGAAAACTAAGTGCCTACGCACCTACCCTCAGCAGTAAGCTAAGTAAGAAATCGTATTTGAAGAGATCGATCGCTTCACTTATTGGATCTGCCGTTCAGGTTATGTTTACTATAACGCAGAAAGATACAATCCAATGCGTTATAAAGATTGGGTAGATCTTTAAACTGGATAGAACTTTAAATTCAAACAAAATGGTTATTGGGTATGAGGATGATCATATTGTAGAGATTTTTTCGTTATTTCACAATAACGATCTGGAAAAGTCCTACTATAATAGATCCTACTTTTCATAAGAATAAACAATTAATATCTTATTTGTACTCGAAACCGACGAGCATGTATGAAGAGACTGATGAATGTGGACGAAGCGAAAGAGGTATGTAAGTCTAGAGAGAACTGGCGCTCTATACTCTCTGCCTACCCCGTTAGGGACTTGGCGTGATGATATGTATGCATGTATCTTATTTGTATGATTAATGTTATCATTACAGAAAATACGGTGGTAATATATAATAATGAATTCTCAAATCGAATAGAGTAGTTTAAGATGTGTGCGAAAATATTTTCGCAGGGTCGGCAAAGCGAGAGTGATTGATTCCCTTGGTGTAACAAGCAACCAAAGATGGCGGGAATCGCTTCCCAGGCGGGCGGCAATTTGCCAGTTTTGTCGAATAAAACAAAAAACTGGCACTAGTCACAGTACTAGTGCCAGTTTTTTGTTTTTTGTTATACTCTTGCGCATAGTTCACAAACTATGCGCAAGAGTATAACTAGTGATCAGGATTTTTCTTAGCTAAAGTTGCAAACGATTATACGTAATATAGATTTCCATTGCATTAAACCCTAGGTTACGTAGCTTTAGCGAACCGCCATTTGTCATGACGGTATTCTATTCTGTTTTCAAAATCGAATGTCCTTTAGGAATATTTTCCAGAATCAGAATATTTTTTCTTCTCATATTGTAAGGATATTTTCTAACCAGTGTTGTGTGTTAAGACAACTCTATCAGGATGTTTGTGGAATAAATTATTTTCACCTAAATAGTAATAATAACAACCGTCAGGTCAAACAAAGAGGGAGATTCATAAGAGAAGTAGGGCATAACGGGTTTTCCGTCCGAATACGGAGACGCTCGACTGGGACAGGACCTCCACCTTATAGAAGTCCGAAGAACACACTTTTTTGTGTTGGATTCCTACGCGGTGAATAAGGTTTCCAATAATGAGCCCCTTGGGGAGGGGGGAGGATTGTTATATTGTTTAGGCAGCAGAGGGATTAGTGCCATTATGCTGCCAACATAGTAGGATAATTCTCCGAACAAAGACTGGCAACGATCAAGTGATTTTTCTGTATCGTAAGTGTAAATAGGCTACGGTAACCGTTTGCCATCAGGTGGGTCGTATGCTTGTTTGCCACTCTTGTTCTATAAAAAAAAGCTATAACTTTAGTAGCATAGCTTATTAAATATATTCCTATAATAACATAAATACGGAATGTGCGGCGGCCAGCAGCGCCCGCGCCTTTATTACATAGATTAATGTGTCATATTTCATACATTATTTAAGGCAACGATTACCTACTGCCAGAAAATGGGAATGTCTTAAGAAAAGCGGCAGTTTTACGTTCGGTCGAAACAAACCGTTTCTTATTATAACGTTGCTGGATTATGTTTATATATCTTCATGCCTCCCCATAATACCCACAACCCCACTCTTCGCCAGAGATATATTTTAGGTGCCAAAGTGACAAATGGCGAGTCCATCGCCGTTACTCAAGCATGACATACATACGTCTTTTAATTCGACTCGTCTCGACGTTTTCCTTAACCGTAAAATTCGCGGTGCGACTAATCACTCTAAGTTCAGAAAAACTCATTAGTACTGTCGGGATTCGAACTTGCAATATTTGTGTTGCAGGCGACTACTCCAACCAACCACACGGCCACTATGGCTATTACTTTAAATTAATTATATTTAGCATTGAAAATCATAGCGATATATGTCTTATTCCATTTGTACTTGGATTTCACCTGTAGCATTGCTCTAGGTGGGGTATTTATTCCCACACACTAGAGGCAATTACACACTGTGCGGTTTCAAAGAAGCTTCTTATCCCACTCAGGGTGTAAAATGAATTCCCCGCTGAGGGCTTCCCATAAGAACATAGCATTGGGTTCATTAAGAAAGGTGTGAAGAGATCTTTAGCGGGTTCGTAGAGCGAGCGGTAACCTATCTATATGCAATGGTAGCCGCATTCTCGAATGTTTCTGAGTGATCTTAATAATAATAATAGCACCTTGGGACAATTCTACACAAATTTACATACCCAAATTAAGCATAGCTTCTGTTATGGTAACTAGATAATTATATAGAAAGATAAAGAAATATAAATAAGTGGATGGTCACTTCGTTTCCTTCTTTTTTTCAATACGGTCTATGTACTGTCCAGAATCGAGTGTTCAGTTATTGATTTATTTAATTACGCTATGGTACGCTCAACACGAGGTAACCAATTCAAATCAATAAGCCATTAAACTGATTGCGATGGCGATTCAAACATAATATGCAGCAAAATAAGTAGGTCACATTTAGTTCTACGGAAAACATACTTACATGTGTATAGGTACGACAAAAGTTAAGGCGACTGCAACCGTACAAAGAGTTTTATTGTCCTTGCAACAGTTCCAAGCGAAGGCGGTTTCAAAAATTGATAGAAAGTGATTATATTTCATTGTCATTGTTTGTTAGAGACAATCAGGCCTGGTTGACGCCAGTAGAAGCTAGTCGAAGACAGGTCGTAGTTAAGCCGGACGGGTGTGGCTTTGAATACCGATGACTGAGCAACTACGCCACTCGTTTCAATCTGTACTCTATGCATAAGTAATGTGAAAAGTATGGAGATACGGCTCCGATGCGGAATACACGCTCTCTAAAATATCTTTGTATATTTTTATGGTAACGACTTCAGTTATTTGTTCTTAGTGCCTGCGGTAGCAGCCGCTTTGTAATCCCCGTACTGCCGTCTGTTTTGTACACAAGTATTTGTACACGCATTTCGCTTTATATTTCAAGCTCAACATTGTGGTTTGTCAATTGAAATTACATAGATACATACATATCATCACGCCAAGTCCCTAACGGGGTAGGCAGAGAATATAGAGCGCCAGTTCTCTCTAGACATACATACCTCTTTCGCTTCGTCCACATTCATCAGTCTCTTCATACATGCTCGTCGGTTTCGAGTACTCTTAACGTTCCCGTCCTTCAGAGTCCGATCTATTTGATATTTCTTATTCTCGGCTTCCCATAACCAAATGAGTGGACAAAGATGTAACCCACATTTCGAGACGATACATTTTAAAGCCAGCTTGACATGGCGAGTCTGTTGGGAACATCGCATACCTCTCTGAAGTTTTTATCAGACGTTTTCTCTTCTCGCAGTTTCCTCTCGATGTTTTCTTGTACCAACCGGTGTTCGTGGTGTATTAAATAACTGTATGTATATACAATAAGACTACCGGGATTGAACCTGAAATCTTGACGTTGCAAGTGACTATACGAACACCTCGGCCACCGAGGTTTTTTATTAAGCAAATTGCGTCAAGAAACCTGACAGTTATACGCGCTGTTTATCACATGAATAATGCTGTATGAAAGATGTAATGAATAAATATTCACGCAAAAGTTATGGATATCTATTTAGCAGTTTTTAAAAGTATCTGACTGACATTAATTTGCAGTAATAATATGAGCAGATATGTTTTTTCCAATTGTTAGAAACACACATACAATTGTATTACATGGATAACGAAAACGCGGTCTAATATCCCTTTTAGATATAACAAAACATTATTTGTACACGTGCTAAACCGGAGCGCTCACAGGGTAGGCAGAGAGAGTATGGAGCGCCAGTTCTGACTAGACGTACCTCAATATAAATCAATACACACAATTGCAGGTAATCACGATTCCAGCCCAGCTCCCTTGCTCGCGATCCAGCAACGCCCTAAGCCGAGGTTCGTACCCCACAGGGGGTGCCCTAAGCTGTGTTGCTTAGTACTAAAGTGCCTGGCTGGAGGCCTAGGTCTCGCCATTGACCGGTTAAGTAGCAAAAGTTCCCGGAACTCACGCTACGAGAGAAAATACAAAAAAAAATTGCAGGTAATCACGTTCTCAATCTTTATCATGCCTATCTTATCTGAAAACAAAGATTGCGCTTAGATAATCAAACCTATCTTCCCACGATGGTGCCAATATTGTCTCAAATGTATGCAGGCAGGTTCGTGTGTGATTAATCATTGAATCTCAGTATAGAAAAACCCATTGGTGAAGTCAGAACTAGCAACATTTAAGATCGGCTCTTTACGTTTAAGTTAATTAAGTTAATTGAATAAGTAACACATTATACAATTATAAGCTTAATTGAGACTGATTCAGGTGTGGTGTATATAAACATGTAAAAAATGCCCGTAATGTGACGGAATAGCTTATGTCTACTTTGTACAATAACCTTGACGTTGCCTGTCGCATTTAGATGAAATGTTAGCCTCCATGACGTGCCCTTAATAGTCGTTCGACAAAAATTATACCTTTGAATAAATTATTTCAACAAAAGTTTCTAAGTCAAAAGAGAAAAAGCGGATGTCTTGCTCTACCTACCCCGTGTGGAACTTAATATTTATCTGTACATTTTTTCAAAGCATTTTTTTTTAA
Organism: Drepana arcuata; assembly: GCA_016069955.1. Classification (NCBI taxonomy): domain Eukaryota; kingdom Metazoa; phylum Arthropoda; class Insecta; order Lepidoptera; family Drepanidae; genus Drepana; species Drepana arcuata. Next base: position 88 of record JACCPG010006431.1, on the reverse strand, counting down.
TTGCGCCGTATAAGATCCGTGGTAGTTGCCTTCGTCATGAAGATTGCAAGTTTTAATCCCGACTTTACCAATAAGTTTTTCTAAACTT
>JACCPG010006424.1:0-16284 GCA_016069955.1 Drepana arcuata | reverse complement strand
TGCCTACCCCGTTAGGGACTTGGCGTGATGATATGTATGTATGTATGCAACCTTCCTCAAATGTTTGGTTTGAGCATTATTGGTATACACTATATACACACATATATACTACATATCAATAGTAATCTATTGACTGCACACGCACACTACAATTAATAGACTCTGAACATACTCCCCGCATCCCACGACCACTCTCGACTAGAAATTGGTGGGGCGCGCCTTCGTTGATGGCACTATCTATAAGTATCATGATATACAAGCTGTGCCCCGCGTTTCACCCACGAGAAATTCCGGTTTCATCTCACGCCTTCCCACAAGGGTCCCCGAAAGGGTAGGTAGGTGTAAAGGTAGTATCCACACTCACTTTCCACCAGGGATATAATTTAGGTGCCAACATGACAGATTACTTACTTTTTGTTTGTATGTTTGATGACATTAGCATTGATCATACACAGTTCACCTGAAACATTTAATTATGAAGTTTAAAATCTTAGTTCTTTATTCTAAGAAAAGAAAGGTTCTGATTTCAAATGTAGGGATATATATACTGGGTAGAATTGGGCATAAAATGTTCACTGAAACACATAACTGTCAGCATTTTTGCAAATGACTTATTGTAGTGTCTAACTGGAACTTTCTACTTCAATGTTGCATTTTGCTAATTACATCTCTTTCAGTCATATAAAAATAATTTGAGGTAAGTATATGCAATACAAATCTGAATTTATCCAGCATACAAATGTAACATAGCTCATTACTATTGAGTATTTTGAAGATACAAGAAACTCAAAAACAGCTCAGCAATTATTTAATTCCACTGGAAACACTCATTAGTCTTATTATCTACTACTTATAAAAATGATTATAAGTGCATTATATATTGGTGCCCCTGAACTGATTTTGATAAAACTTGGTATGGAGATAGCTTGAACATTAGGAAGAGACATTCTAGGACTGCCCATGTAATCATAATATTTTATCACAGGTTTATACTTACAAGACATATATGCACAAACATCAACAATACAAAGACATATATTTAAATAATTGGTTGGAGACTCCATTACCTCCATTATCTATATACTAGCACATAAAGTAATAACTATAACTTTAACTAGATATTTAAAATCTTATAATCAGCAAAATTAAAATATGAATCGGTGTTAATATTTGTAATTTTGCTGAAATTCGCAATAATGTACGATGCTATCTAGGTATAAGCACCAGCTCAATTAGACTAATACCTTTATCGCTTCATCCACATTCACGAGAAACTTCATACATGCTCGCCAATTTGGAGTACTCTCGCTCGGCGCCTCACCGTTTGTGTTATCAATGCTTACTAAACTACATTAACTAATTAATATAAAAAATATACTTTACTTAGAAATACTGTAACTTTCTTCTGATAGAGTCTCACAAGCCCACGCAATAGTTGCGAACTGAGACGAAGTGAAAATCTATTTGCGGGGCGACCCGATTCGTTAATCATTACTTTCAGCAAATCATCACTAGAAACAAAAATATACATTAATTATTCAATTACTTTTAACAAAGCACCTACTAATAAAATTACCCTAATCATAGCTACCATATTTTTCTGATATCTTGGGACCATAGCTGCCTGTGAGTGATAGTCGCAAACCGCAACGGCCACGAATCAGCAACCCAACATAAATAAAATCTACCACCCCTCTTAAGCGACTCCTCGGGGTAAAACATTTCACTTTAGTTTGTTAATTAAATTAATTAAAACAAAAATCCTGCGCAATCAGCTCGCTCGCGGATCACTCGCCCGCCAAAAAATCAAATAATAACAATCCGTCAGAGTCAAAGACGCTTACTTTCGCGCCAGGCAATTACGTGACGTCACTTCCTTCAATAAACCTGCATTAGGATGTTCTAATTTATGATTTTTATTTTTTTTTCTACTGTTTTATTTTTGGTGTTATATTATTATTAATAAAGAGAAAAAAAATATGATCATAATATTTCAAAATAATATTTTATTTAAGTGGTTGCAGTGTATGTTGTGTGTAGTGCCCATTGAACCTTGTTTGGCCATATTTCAAGTGAACTTCTTGTAGTTATCTTGTATCCTTAAGCTCAGTTTGCCTTTTGGCATAGACCTCCTCTAACATTTTCATTGGGACCTATCCCACGCTACCCTTCTCCAATTATGTCTAGCCGTGAGTCCTCTGCTTCTCTTGTCATCTGTAATACCAGTTAGTGACAACATTGCACTATTTCTCTTGTGGATCGCGTATCATGTGACCTGTCATACTCCACTTTGGTCTATCCGGCATAATATGTCCACAACTTTGGTTTTATCCCTTATTAAGCTACATCTTACATTGTCTTGTTTCCTTATTCCTATCATGCCTATCTCCATGGCTCTCTGACAGCATTCTAGCTTTTCTCTATGGTGTTGTGAGTGCCCAGCAAAGATTACAATGTATAGTGTATACTGACTGAGGCAGTGCCCAGGTCAGACTATTAATTCAAGTGTTCAATAGAAGTCTTCGTCTTTGACTACTATTGAACACTGCCCAGCTATCTTACTTTACTCTTTGCTGCCCAGGTTCCGCATCCGTGATGACTGGAAGTATACATGTGTAGAAGACTTTCCTATTAGTTTGCATACTTATCTCAAGTATTAAATAGTAGTCTTTGCTTGTCTCCTTGGATTTCAAGACTTCTTTCGAAAACTAGTATTTTTCCATCTGTTTCCTGTTCTTCGTTAAATTTTTTTAGTGGTTTGGTCTTTGTGAGATTTTATCTCTCCTAGATTGTACTCTGGACATATTCAAGTGGTTGGTTATAATTTATTATAGTTACTGGTTCTGACTTTGTAAGCATATATATATATAATAAAGGGTATAATATAATATAAGCTATACATATACAACCTACATTATATAAAGACGGTCCTTTATTACAGGCGGGTGGTTTCCCCCTCTTAATTAAATTACTAATTAACTTGGTGTCTTAGATTAAAATAAAGAAATTTACTTTACATTTTAAACCATATTCTAGCCCGACTTACGACAATTATTTCCTGGCATTTTAAAGCAATAGATACGTTATAAGGGTTTGACTGAAACAAACATTATTAACTAATAATTTATTATATTAGAACTAAAGATTACAAACTACATTACAATAAAATCCCTTGTATCAGGACGAATTTGTATTTATTTGGTAAATTTTAAGACTGATGATTATCAATGTTTAAATACACCATCAAAGAGAGTAAAGTAGGCATCTATACGTTTCGACATATTATTGGCCCTTGTAACATAAATAAACCTAACAGTAAAAATTTCGGTCACAGGAAGAACTCTTTATTTGTATCGCGAGTGCCGTCGCTTAGCTTCACTGTGTGCAGCTGATTGCAAACCTTCAGATATCTCTGGCGGAAAATGGGTGTGTTGGTACTACCTATACACTTCTGCCTAACCCTTCGGGGACCCTTGTGGGAAGGCGTGAGGATATATAATTTTAGAGATTAACATAATAAGGCAGTGTAAATCAAATATTAAGATACTAATACTTTTAAGGGGCACAATCGCTATAACTTATTAACCAGGGAAAAATGGCATTTGGTATTCTTAGAATGTTTTTAAAGCCTTATCATACTTTAGAAAGTTACGTTCACACAGAGTAAAAATGGTTGCAATTTTAAGTCATAAATTGAAACAGATATCAAAGATCCTGCTTCAAATGCATATGACATGATTTTTGAAGTAGATATCTATAAGTGCATTAATTTTAGGCCCATTTATCTAAAGGGCAAATTTGAATTCCTTTCCTGCATCTTCCAGCGCTTTCTTCAATCTGATCAGTGATGTTCTGTTTAAGTGTTCAACGCTTATCCCACTCTCTGCAGCTTCATTCAGAACAGAATTTGCTTGATCTATTTTATTCTCTGTTAAATGATAGTTGATTAACCGCGAGTATGCATTGCCTAGGGAAGCGGTGGACATAGTTTTGTTTGTTTTAAGAATTGAAATAAGTTTTTCTATTAATTGCGGTTCTTTCTTGGTGTGGCTTTCTTGCAGGAGCCTTCTAAATACGATAACTGGAGAAGTGATGAGCCACTTTTGCCAAATGTCATTCGCTTCTTTGTCCTTTCCAGCAAGTAAATATTCCAGCCAGAGCAAGTTAGCTGGCAGGAACTGTCCTTTAGACGCGGCAATGTCGGCTATCTTGTTACCTGATGGAAAATTAAAAACGTAGTTAAATATAAACAATATTCAGTTCGTTTTGGTAGATGCCCGATGTTTGATAACATACAAAAAAATAGCCAGTTTCAGTATTTCCAGTTTATGAAGTGAGAAAAAAGTAGGAGACTATATTAAGAATGCGAAATCCTTTAAGAGTGAATTAGAATTATAATAAGATTTGTACTTAATTAACTTAATTTAAATAAAAACTTACATATAGTGACTTGTTGTTCATTCTGTATAACAGATGCTAACGAGCTGCTTCTAGGGAACTTCTTCAATGCTGTAGACAGCTCTTCTTCAGTCTTCGCGTCTTGCACAGTCGTCAATAAATTTTCAATATGTTGCGCGCCAGCTCCTCGGGTGAAAATAGCCAGAGTTAGCTTGTCATCATACGTCACACGGCGTTTATGATTTTCATTGATACACTTTCCCAGCTGTTCAATCTTCTCGACATTACCCTCTTCTCCTAAAACCTTAAGGACATATTTCAAGACATTTGCCTTAGGAACTAATCCTTCCTGGATAGATTTAATAGCCAAGTCCATTGCTTGGGATGCCTTTCCTGCGTTGACAAGCGCTTCAATATCATTAGATATGCTTATCTTCGTGGGTGTGGTTACTTGATTTTTGGGTGTGCCATTCTGCTTGACAGCAGCCTCTTTTTTGGCAACCTTGACAGGCGCCTTTTCTTCAGGCATTATAAAAGGAATTTCTCTGTTTTTGGATTTCAAATGTTTGCCCAAGTGCAAAAGGAACTGTTCATTGGGTACTTCGCCTTCCTCCTGGAGCAGCGTCCAAAGACCTAGAGCTTTATCGGTTTCGTCCGCTTTGCAGTACGACGAGAGTAGATGGAAGAAAATGTTGGATCGGTCGATGTGCGATAGCTCCTTTGTTGCCTCCAATAGACCTTCGAGGTACTCCGATTTCCCTTCCTGCAATTTAAAAGACATATACATAAAAGTTATAAAACCAGTTTTTCTGTATTTCCTATATATTTATGTCGTGGATACAAGTCTATCTTCTACACCAAAAAGAAATCCAAGGAGTATATGGAGTTCAAAGAGTGCGCTGGACAGAAGTAAATTGATGGAATTGCTTCAGGGAAGACGACGAGAGCCCAGCTCTTAAATTTATGATGAATACTCTCTATGAAAACGAATTACTATGAGTGAAATGGTTATAAGCAAAATGAGGCGCATTACTTCAACATAACGTAGACAAGCCTCATCCAAACGACGATGCCGGGTCTGCAAGCCTGGAGTCTCAAGAATACGGCGCGCCTGACGCAGCCGTCCACACTCCACAAAGGCCAGTACCAAATCGTGCAAAATGTTCACTTCACCATGAATCTGTTGAAGAAAAACATACAATATACTAGCTGTCCCGCCCAGCTTTGCTTGGGTGAAAAAGTTAAATTGCCCGTAGCACGATCGCAGTGCCACCTATCGGGTCCAATTGCGATTTAAGCTATCCTATCTTTTAAGTTGGATCAAACTGCACATGGTGTGCAAATTTGGTTGAAATCGGTTAAGTAGTTTAGGAGTACATTGAGGACAAACATTGTGACACGAGATTTATATATATTAAGATTATTACTTATATTATACTTAAACTGAGCCCGTGGTAGCTTGAATTAGATTTCATTGATAGCTTCTCATCTTCTGATATAAAAAATATATACATAAATATTTACTACCCAATACTAGCACCTATGAAAATTAAAAACCAGTTTATTAACTAAAGATTTATAAAAAAAACATATAGAAAGATTGTTTGATATACCTGTGTACTCAGATCAGCCAACCACTGCAGTCTAGAAGCGTCTTCAATACTAATCAGTGCTTTCATAAGCTGCCCCTTCCAGGGAGTGCACCTGTACTGCTTGCAGCAGAATTCAAACTCTTTGAGGGCCGAGTCAATATCTTCCTTTAGTAGGTGCACTTTTATGCTTGGGCCCAAAATCACATTTGAAGGCTCAATGTAGTTATTCTCTATAAGAACTTTTGTCATTTCCTTGACCTGAAATGATGAGGTTATTGTAAATGAGCTACATAGCCGATGACTGGCTGATTTTAGTTATCTGAATTGAAGATTGCAAGTTTAATCTTGGTAGTCTAAAAACCCATGAGTTTCCTTCTAAACTAAGTACAGTAATTTATCACATATTCTGCCAGAGAGATGGTGGCATATAGATTATCTGTTATGCCAATATGACAGATAATCTGTAATTAATGACTGAACTTATCTTCAAAAAGAGATTGAATTCACCAGCTCTATGAAAACCCTGTCACAAACATAACAAGGCTTAATAAACATTGGGTAAACTTACTTTAACATCCTCTTTCTCTTCAGCTAATCTGTTCAACATCTGCCAACATTTAGAGTTCATCATAAATCCCATTTCTCCTTGATCCCCTTGTTTGGACATCTTCAAATATTGTACTGCCTCATCAAACTTATTAGCTCTAACCAAAGCGTAAGCCATCAGTATTTGCTTATACTTATTCAGTACAAAGCTGGGGCTTTTCTCTTCTATCTGAGACAGACATTCTTTAGCTTTGTCAACATCATCATTTTCACAGTAAAATTCTAATAGCTGGGCGAGGGTAATTGCGCTGAGTTCAAAATCAGACCCCTTTAGTTCCTGTAGAAATGAATTAAGTTTTTCTACATTCTTTTCCTTGATATAAGTTGAAATAAGTTGCTTTTGGAAACGGTTGAGGTTGTTTCCGCCTTTGCTCTTGATCTGAGCCATCAAGTGTTCCAGCTGAGCACTGGTACGAGCTGGCAAGTTTTTGCGATTCTCCACTACAGGGGAGATTTCTAACTCTGAGGATGTAAGTTGTGAAAGAAGTTCTGATAGGTTGGTCGTCATTTTTTCACCTAAATACTGTTCTATTGCTTCTGCGGTCTTTGTATCAATTCTTAGGCCCTTGGAGTGGCAACCAATTAGTAGCTTCTCGCAAAGCTCTGGTTTAGATAAGCTTTTCACAGCGGATTTTACTATTCGGCCGATTTCTTGTGTGGGAACATTGTCATCGCCATCTTCACTTACGTCCTGTTCTACTTGCGGATTTTGTGCCTTGCTGCTAATGACATGTAGAATAGTCACAAACGAGTCGATGTCTTGAGTCTTATTCAAGGAGTTTATCAAAGGGCGTGCCACCAAAGTGAATTGACCTCTGGGACAATATTGCAATGCAACATTTGCAGCTTTTTTAATTTCGCCTTTCTCTAAGAGCTCCACCATCAGATTTCTAGCGCTATGTATAGTTGGCACATTGGCAATTTGCAGTTTCAATATAACATTTTGAGGAGAATCTTTTTTCATTAAGTAAGGGATGACGTAATCTCGAAGAGCTTCTCCACTGGGTCCTATGCCATTGCTAGCCATATCACGGAGAACTTGTAGAAGACCTTCCTCATCATTCTCTTTAACCTTTTGTATCAACAGAGGCCAATAGAAGTGTTGTCTTATTTCCATCCCTTCTTTCTTAAGTTCTACAAATAGTTTTTGGGCCAATTCAGAATGCATATGCTGCAAAGCGCATTCTGTTGCTATGTAAATAGCGCTAGGTACAAGATCTTCTGCTTTCAATTCTAGGCAAGTTTTTACAACACTATCAGCAGATCTGTTAAGCCTCACCAGCTGTTTAACAAAGAAAGCACCTTTAAAGGGTGTATCATCAATGTTGGTAGATTTGGGCATTGTTTTCATTACTTTCTTAGCAATTTCGTCTTGGCCTTTATTAAGCAGTCTTAGGATGACATTGCAAACTTCTTGGTTGTATCCAACAGTCTTTTGGAGATAAGGGAATATTTGTTCGACTTTATCACCATGTCCTTCAATAGCAAGGTGCTCTATGATTTCCAGAATGTCCTAAGGAAAATAAGAATTGTGAATAAGAACAAAAATGACTTCAAATTAAACAGAAAGTAATGATAAATATTAAAGACAAGGCTCCCTTGCCATATTTAGTTATTTTTTTACTATACATGGATATACTTAATACAAATGATAATTACAAATGCAAATCAACACTTCTCGACATTATAAAATATATCCATATAAATAAAAATATAACTGGCGGAAAGTGGGTGTGTGGGTATTACCTATACACCTCTGCCTACCCCTTCGGGGACCCTTGTGGGAACGCGTGAGGATATATTATAAAAATATAACAAACCTTGTCCATCATATTTTCTCCCTTTTCAGCAGCAGTTTTAATAACACTTTCAATGCCATCTATATCCCCTTTTTTAGCATAACCGCAAGCTAGCAAAGTGTAAGTGCGATTACTAGGTTGCAGACCAGCTCCAGACATAGTTTCTACAACAGCTTTAGCACCTTCAGTGTCGCCATGGAATGAATGACCCATGACTAGTGCATTGAGGACTGGTTCGGAAACAGGGAATTTCAATTCCCTCATCCGTTCAAGGACATTTGTAGCACCTTCAACATCTCCTACTTGACAGTAACGCCACATTAGGCGTTGGTAGGTCACTCTGGAAATTAAGTAAATTTTGCTCACTAGTGATTATTGTGCATAGAAGTCAATATGCTCAAACACTTAACCAAGGCCTGCCCAAGCACTGTATGTTTGAACTAGTACTAGAAGCCGTGGTGGCTGAGTGGTTTGAGTAGTTGCCTGCAAATATTGCAAGTTCGAATCCCAACTGTACCTGTAATGAGTTTTTCTGAACTTAAGTACAGTGATCAGTCACACCAAGCTTTACGGTGATGGAAAACATCAAAATATTGTGTTTGTTATTTGAACTAGTACTCCTGCAGATAGGTTGCATAAGATAAAGCATAATTTCATTTATATGTATGTTAACCTTTTATGCTTCTATAAAGATGAATAAAAAAAAGTAAATCTTTCTTTCTGTATGAAAATATGAATGTTGAGAGATGACACAAATACCTGAAATCAAAAAAATATCTATAATACCTGTTAGGCTGCAATCCTTTCTGCTCCAGTTCTTCAAGGAACTTAGCTGGTGAGAATGCATGCTCATTTTCAAGGTATACCCTCAACAAAGCATTGTAGTGTGATATGTCCATAGGGATACCCCTTTCAGTGAGAACATTCCATATTTTCTGAACAAGCAAAGTTCTTTGCTCTGGCAATTCTTCTGGCACTAGTTCTCCTTAAACAAAATTTAATAATGATTATTGAGTATCTATTGCAATGACCATTACTGCACAATTTTATAGGTGACAATTAACAGTTCAGAGATGTGCAGTGCCAATAAACTTATAGATTACAATCTATGGTCTGAAATAACAAAAAAAAATTTGCATATGTCTTTTAGAAGCAGCTTAGAAGCAATTAAAAGGCGTATGTATAGTCATGCTTGAGTAACGGCGATGGACTAACCATCTGCCACGTATGCACCTAAAATATATCTCAGGCAGAAAGTGGGTGTGTGGGTACTACCTATACACTTACCTTACCCCTTCGGGAACCCTTATAGGAAGGCATGATGATATATAAAAAAAACATGAAAAGGCTTCACATGAAAGTGAATGAAGCTAATATAGTTTGTAAATTGTGCTTTAGCTTTTGAAAGTAGTTTATGCTTTGCTCCCTCTGCTTAACACATAAGGGATTTGATATGATAATAGAATGAAGAATACTTACCACAGCATCGTATAACTAGAAGAGATTGTGAGCTAGTAATGTCATTTCTTGACCTGATTTCATCAAAAACTTCATCAATGTCTTTTTTCGCTATGCGGCCAAATTTCCTAACCTCCGAGTCCAACCTCTGAAGTAATGGTTCCAAGCTTTCTTTCTGCTTTGTGGCATAATCTCTCATAAGTACACTAAAAAATAATAATACATATAGATAGTAGAAAGTACTAATTTTTATAATTTCTTATTATTGGTATAAAAGTGTTTATGTGTTGTAACTACATAAGTAATTAGTCTAATTTGTTTATATATATAATAACCTATTTAACACAAGAGACTTTATTCCCTTGCACGTATTACGTAAAAAAATATACTCACTTGTGAATAGAATATATAGCTTTTGGATTAATTAATGTGTTAGTCTCGGCAGTTTTTGCAGAATTTATTAATAAAGTCCTCGTCGCGCCCGTGAAGTACCGGACAAATTTTGTGGATCGTAGAAGGGACATCGTTCAGCTGTGACACTTTAAAACATTTAATCTCACAAAATCACTATAGCAAAATAAGCACAACGGTACCTAAGTTGCTTTTTCGTATGAGTGTATTCAGCTTGTTCAAAATTTATAAAATTAAGATCTTCAAGATCTAAGTGAGGTTATAACATTATGTCATTCGACAGCATAGATCTTTAATTAAACATAGAGAAAATATCTTTGACTGGAACTTTATTTCTGAGGTTTGGGCAAAATTTTTGGTGCAAGAGAAAAGATTAACGTTAAGGGTGTAATGTTAAAAACGAGTAACGTTAACCTTTACATATTATAAAGAAAATAATAAATAAATTTAATCCATTAAAATATTACAAATGAACATGCGCCCTCACTCAATGCCGTGCCTATAGCCTATACCAAAGATTATAATGTATACTGGCCTATACTCACCTGTGGGGGATTGTTCAGTTTAAGGATCATAATTCAGTATAGTTATAGGTATATATGTCAGTAACATTGTTTTGTATTTTCTGGACATTAAAAAAATTGCAAATTATTTTTATAGTTAATTTAAAAAATAAAATTATGAATAAATGTATGTTGTTTGCTATGGCTTCTCAAGGTGTAAACTATTTTTAATCCGTATCGTGACATTACAACAAACTTAATACTCGGCACCCTCAGTGTGTTTCGAACTTAGTAAACTATAATGTATCATGTACCATCTGTCATGTTGGTACTTTTACTATATCATATCATCACATCACGCCACTCCGAACGAATCCCTAACGAGGCAGAGAGATCAGAGAATAGAGTCCCAGTTCTCTCTAGAAATCCCTAACGAGGCAGAAAGATCAGAGAATAGAGTCCCAGTTCTCTCTAGACTTACATACCTCTGTCGCATACTTTTAACATACCTTTAAATAGTAGTCTTTGTATATACCTAACGTAATTCTAACGAAATGTGGGTGTCCTATACACTACTAGCTACACACCTCTGCTTTTCAAGTGTTAAATAGTTGTCTTTGCCTCTGCTTACCGCTTCTGCCCTTGTGGGAAAGCGCATAACAATTGTTAACCTTTCTTGATGTTCATATTGTCAATTAATGTGGCCATAGTCATGCCATAGTAGACTTTGAATGTGACTAATATTATTTTTACAATACGAACTAAACTGAAATACTGGCTGTCAATAATGTCAATGTCAGATGATCCGTCATTATCAGAATTCAGAGGATAGGGACCTCTGATGAGCTGAACATTTTCTTAAATTCTTTTCACCCATAAACCGGCGCGACGTTGGCTTGTTTTTGTCAAGTCAACCTCACTGTTCGTACCTACTCCCGACCAGTACCTAATTCTGCTGTCGGCTTCGCCACGTCCGTAATACGACGTAAATTATATTTTGAAAAGATAGTGAATATTCCATAGAAATGGTAAGTTTTCCAGTGACATTGGCTTGACCTTTGTTAAGGCGTTAGAATAAAATGTATATACTTATTACCGAATTTATACGCTAAATGTGCGAGAATACTAAAATGTGGAATATCACATGTAACTGCTTTACATATATGGATAAAGAGTATATATATAATTTAAGCTTACACGTTTTTGTGCAAGCTCAATTAAATGTATATAGGTACTATAATATACTCGTAATTCCGTTTTTAGGTTGTTTTTGGCAAGTTTTATCTGTTACATACTTCTTAGATTATTCTTATCAAATTAGTATCATTATAATTTTAGTATTGGATATGTTATCAGGGTACCTACAGCCATTTTAAATTTTGAACACCATGTCACCTCTTTGGTGTTGTGGAGCTGAGCAAAGTTCTGAAACTTCTATTATTATTGAACAACAAGTTACTATGGTAACCATGTTTATTTTTTTTTTGTAAATCTCTATATTATATAAAAACATTATGTAATAATGTTTATTTAATGTTGTCCAGATTGGTTAGTGTAATTGTACAATCATCATGTTCTAATTGTCTAAATTATATTTTTTCAGGCTGCTCCTATCAAAGTGGTTGTAACCGGCGCGGCGGGCCAGATCGCCTACTCACTCCTGTACCAAGTTGCCTCCGGTGCTGTCTTTGGCCCTGACCAACCTGTGTATCTGCACCTCCTCGATATTGCCCCAATGATGGGTGTCCTTGAAGGTGTTGTTATGGAGCTAGCTGATTGCGCACTGCCACTCCTGGCTGGTGTGCTTCCTACTGCCAACCCTGAAGAAGCTTTCAAAGATGTAGCTGCTGCTTTCCTTGTTGGTGCCATGCCCAGGAAAGAGGGTATGGAGAGGAAGGACCTCCTTGCTGCCAATGTCCGCATCTTTAAAGAACAAGGACAGGCTATAGACAAAGTTGCACGCAAAGATGTTAAAGTACTTGTCGTTGGCAATCCTGCTAACACAAATGCTCTTATATGCTCTAAATATGCACCTTCCATTCCTAAAGAAAACTTCACTGCTATGACACGCCTTGATCAAAACCGTGCTCAATCTCAACTGGCGGCTAAGCTTGGCATTCCTGTGAAGGATGTGAAGAATGTCATCATCTGGGGCAACCACTCGTCCACCCAGTTTCCGGATGCATCAAACGCTGTTGCAAACATTGGAGGTGCATCAAAACCAGTGCCTGCAGCTATCAATGATGATCAGTACTTGAATAACACATTTGTTGCCACAGTCCAGAAGCGTGGTGCAGCTGTGATTGCTGCTAGGAAAATGTCCTCAGCACTGTCTGCTGCTAAAGCTGCTTCAGACCACATGAGAGATTGGTTCCTGGGTAGCGGAGACCGCTGGGTCAGCATGGGTGTGATCTCTGACGGTTCATACGGTGCTCCTCGTGATGTTGTCTTCTCGTTTCCTGTTACAACCAGCAATGGCAAATGGAAGATTGTTGAGGGTCTGACCATTAACGACTTTGCCCGTAAAATGCTTGATGACACAGGCAAAGAGCTTGCTGAAGAAAAAGAAGAAGCCCTGCAAGTCTGTAAGGATTGACTGAGTAGTCTTTAAGAGAAAATGTTAAAATTATAGCAATGTTTAGGCATACAATATGCCACAAGGCAGTATCTATCCATATTATACATTGTTGAATTTTGTTATTTTTCTATTTCATGTTCATAATATTAAAATTATTAGAATATCATCAACGCATGGCACAATATGTTTTAATGTTAAAAGGAAAATGTTTCTCATACTGTATTTTACAATCTGTTCCAATTTAATTTTACGGTTGGTTTTAAAATGAGATTGTCGTGTAAAATATTATATTTCAGATGAGTTACATATCGCTTTTTTATTTAAATCCACACATCATATGATTGAAATTTACTCATTAATGCAGTGTCGTTGACTCATTGGACAAGACTGGTGGCCAATGACTATTGAGTTACTCCGATAAAGCTTAATTTAATATTCTCCTCTGCTTAGACGAATGGTCTAGATAGCCGGTAGCGGTGTCGTGGATATCTATAATTTTTTTTATTGAAAATGAAAGGAATAAACTCTTCTACATTCTCTTAAGATTTCTCTTAGATCAACTTGACGACTTTGTTGGACAATCAACATCCGGATATCACGTTAGGGTATCGTGGGTCAATCATCATACCCAACTCTGACAAATACAGATAAAATTACACACGATAATAGCGTGCTTAGCACAGAACACCCTAATCTAATAATTGAGGTAATATATACGCGCGTATAGCAACTTGAAATTTGTATGATTACCGGTAATAGTAGTGTTAAATTACTGTGCGTAAAGACTAGTATTTACTTGTATAGCCTTTGTACCTTATGCTGTTAGCACAGCGATCCTCTGCCAACGAGCTTGTGATACCTACTCATGTCACTAGTCAACCAGTAACAGATAAATCGAACTTATGCTTCTACGTCTCGTTTGTGTTTGAATCTCAGTTTGTGGGATGACTTCTCTGCTATGGTTTACTTTAAAGAGTAACGCTTGAGGGCCCCCAGAAGGATGTGAAGAGATTTTAGCGGGATCGGTAACGACAGCGAGTCGTTACTGATTGAACAGGTTCAAGGCGATGTTTAATATCGAGTAGACCGCATGCTTTTTTTGCCATTTATTTGGTACTGCAAATTATTTGGAAGTTCTGTGTGTTGATGAGGATATTTTTAACAGTAACATTACATTTCTATTACACAATCCGAGATGTAAATAAACATGCGGTGTTGCCAAACGGCGCATATTTTACGACTTGGCGACTGCTAGCGTTCTTGACCGTGACAACCTATGACTTGTTTGTTTTTCTAGTTCATGAACGTCACCGCATTCATTGAGCTATAGCATAGCGATAATATAAATTACTAGCGGCGCCCCGTGGTTTCACCCGCGTACATTTTTGATTTCATTGTTAGTTTTTTTTTACATTAAAACATATACAGCTAATAATCTACATGTATCTGTGCAAAATTAATTCCAGTTCCGTTCTGGCGTGATCGAGTTACATTTATAATATTATGTACCTAAGTATAATAACATACCAGCTAGTTTCGCTATACAATTTTATTACGTACTTGGGCAAAATGTTTCTGTTATTATTATCTGCACACCTCCCTATAATAGTTCCCGAAGGAGGAGGTCGTCAAATAAAAGTACCTTATATACACGCTTTTTTATGATTTAATCGAACTTTATTCACAATAACAGCTGTTCGGTGTTTTGCAACCGAACACCTCTATTACGCGCACCGTAAGTCCCAAATTAAGCAAAGCTTGTGTTATGGATATTAGAACGATTTATTGACTTATATATATAAGACAGCAGTTGCCTGCGACACAAAGATCGCAAGTTTTAATCCCGACCGTACCAAAAAGTTTTTCTGAACTCAAGTGTAGTGATTAGTCACCCCACGAGCTTTAGTGTGGGTGAAGGAAAACATCGAGAGGAAACCTGCATACGGTCTGAGAAGCAATTCAAAGGCATATGTATGGTCGTGCTTGAGTAACGGCGATGGACTCGCCATTTGTCACGTTTGTACCTAAATATATCTCTGGCGGAAATTTGGAATGTGGGTACTACCTATACACCTCTGCCTACCCCTTCGGGGATCCTTGTGGGAAGGCGTGAGGATAGAAATAATTTCTTTCCTTATATTACGGTGAAAAGAAACCTATATAATACTATATTTGATAAGAAATTTTAATAAAGTTTTTGCGTTTCCGATAAATCTCGTCATATTTGAGAAGAAATGATATGGTTTGAAAACGGCCATGTTATAAAACAGGTGTAAGAAATATAATCAAATTAAAATACAGATAGGTACAATCTTATTTTTGTATTCTAAGGCATTTAGAACATATAGCACAGTTAATGGTCATCAATCGGTCATTTTGTATTACGATAAGGTATCGATCTTAGTGCGTGAATGATAAAGCCGTAAGAAATAGTGTAACGTCCTGGGTTTGCTCATTCAATTATGGTTCTTAACTAATGATACCTTTTGAATTATGAATATTTAATTATTAGATACTTAACACGTTCAATCTACCTTGGACACATTCAGGTTTCGTTACTTGACGATAGGTGCAATATAACGTGTGATATTAACTCAATTAAACGTAACGTAACGCCTTGTTCTAGGCGTTTTGTATCTTTGAATATACAATGCACATTTTGTGGCCGAGTGGTTCGAGTAGTAGCCTGCGACACAAAGATCGTAAGTTCGAATCTCGAATGTACCAATGAGTTTTTCTGAACTTAAGTAACCACGAGCTTTACGGTGAAGGAAAACATCGAGAGGAAACCTGCATACATCTGAGAAGAAATTCTAAGGTGTATGTATAGTCGTGCTTGAGTAACGGCGACGGACTAGCCATCTGTCACGTTGGCACCGTAAATATATCTATGGCGGAAAGTGGGTATTTAGTTACTACCTATACACCTCTGCCTAGTC
>JACCPG010006422.1:0-19191 GCA_016069955.1 Drepana arcuata | reverse complement strand
CCGTGGCGTCGAAACCCAAACAGGATTGAAACTTGGTCGGCAAGCAATCTAACGGGACCAACAGTACATACAGCGGTCTACCAATGTAGAGCCCTACGTAATTTAAAGAACAAACAAGCCGCTACAGGGTTCTCCCGACTGCAACAAACTCTAACTTTAACTTACCCATTTGTCGTTTACCGTCAAACTACAACACTCGTGCCTAACCCCAACTGCTACCAACTATCTTGTCTGTAATCAGACGAATATGTAACTTAAAATTCTTCTCCATTAATTTAAGACAAATGACGCTAGTTCAATTTGTTGTAAGAAATATTAAACTATAATACACCACAAGCCGTGGTGGCCGAGTGGTTCGAGCAGTTGGCTGCAACACAAAGACCGCAAGTTCGAATCCCGAGTGTACCAATGAGTTTTTCTAAACTTAAGTACAGTGATTAGTCACACCTTGCCCAGTTAAGTAGCAAAAGTTCCCGGAACTCACGCTACGAGAGACAATACAAAAAAAAATCGCACCACAAGCTTTGCGGTGGAGGAAAACATCGAAATCGGAAATTTTCATACGTTAGAAATTCAACGACGTATGTATCTGTTGTATGTGTCGTGCTTGAGTAACTGCGATGGAGTTGCCATCTGTCACGTTGGCACCTAAAATACATATAGGTATATCCGGCGGAAAGTAGGTGTGTACTACCCACACACCTCTGCATATCCCTTAAGGAATCAAGGAAAAATAAGGAAGGAAGAATGTTTAGAGATATATCAAACTAAACATTCTACTGACATTTTTACGTCCACAAACTGCAGCCCCAAACTCGTTTCCCCCGAACAATAGAAATGTGATTTTGTAGCCAAGCGATCGGTCAAACCTGTCAGTATGAAATTCGAAGGCTCGAAAGCAACGGATCTGCAGATGAGTTCAGCTCAAGCGAAGCGTTTTCTCAAGCCCAGTTAATCTTGTCTTCTGTTTTATTGAATAAATTCGCCCATGTCACGTGCGTTGCCATTTCATATCGATTCAATGTTCTGGAAAAATCATACGGTTATAAATATTTGAGTCTTTTATTTTCAACTAGCTTTGCTCCGTGGTTTCACTCGCGCACAATTTTGTTTCATTAGTATATTATTTTCTAGATTAAAACATATCCTTTGTGAAAATAATAATTTATCAAAAAATAAAAAATAAAATAAATATCCTCACGCCTTCCCACAAGGGTCCCCGAAGGGGTAGGCAGAGGTGTATAGGTAATACCCACACACTCGCTTTCCACCAGAGGTGTATTAGGTGCCAACGTGACAGATGGCGAGTCCATCGCCGTGACTCAAGCACGACGCCTTTGAATTTCTTCTCAGCAGGTTTCCTCACGATGTTTTCCTTCACCGTAAAGCTCTTGGTTTGACTAATCACTGTACTTATGTTCAGAAAAACTCATTGGTACAGTCGGGATTCGAACTTGCGATCTTTGTGTCGCAGGCAACTGCTCGAACCACTCGGCCACCACGGCTAATAATTTATCTCTGTACCAAATTCCATCCAACTCCGTTCAGGCACTCTGGCGTGTTTTAGTAACAAACATCTTCACAAAACATTCGCACATTTGATTATGTAGTAGGATTTCATATACATTTTAAGTTAATCTATCTCTTAAGGCTTGTGATTTAAGGGTGTTAATTAAATAAGTAGACAATTGTGTTTATGTTGGCTAGAGGGTAGTTATATAACAGTAGAGGCGTTGAAGCGGCGCGATGTTATTGTTATGATGGCATAAAGCGGCCATGTATCTGGTTCAGCGCAGGTGGCGCTAACTACCGGCATTGTAGTGGAAACTGGGGACACCTACGTACCCACCCTACAATGTAATGTTTCACAGTTTACTGGTGCGCAAGTTAGAAGCTTTTACTCGCGTAAACTGAATGTAAACTTCTTTGAATGGCTCCTCTTTTCATACTCCACACACAAAATGGCACTCGAACTAACTTCGGTAACCAAGCTGAGGTAACTTACTTGAGCACAAATATTATTTATTAAATGTAAGTTCTGTATTGAATACAATAAATATCTCCTAAAGAATGTCAAATCGTATAAAGTGCTTTCTGCAATCAATACGTTTTCTCGGTTGATACAAATAGCTCTTATATTTAAATGCATTCGCATTAAACGTAGAAGATCCGAAGCCGTCTGTTAAGCATAACTATTGTATTTCATATCAGAAATAAAACGTATGTATAATGTCGTTTATCACATCATGAAGAAACCTGCCCTCGTAGTGTGATAAATGATAGTAAATACCTTTAGAAATATTCACTAACATGTATCATTAAGCCTTTCCACAAAAGTCCCTAAAGGGGAAGGCAGAGGTTTAATACAACACCGTCTCGAGAAAATTTGCGATGTCGACAGATAGTGACCATAGACATTTCTCAGTATAACATTCAAGCATATTAAATTTTATGTATACATGAAAAGTTTTGAAATTAGTTCCGTCAGTTTCATTCTTAAGGAACACTTGCAGCGCGTCGTATTTTATTTCTAAATCTGGTGTGAGTGCTGCTTTTTGATATTTATGTCTTAGTCTGCTAATTTAATTTTGTTAATCCTCGCTCAACTGGGTCCTACTCCACGCGAGCTTGCACGGATTTATGTTATATAAACTTAAAACTTAACCTGGAAAAATATCACCAAGAGTTACTTAGCATGCATGAACTTTCATTGCAATCGCTTTGAAGTAAAATATAATAATAATATACGACATTTTAATGATTTATCTACATTTGGTTTCCATCTCAATCATCGAATGAAATAAGTAAACTAAAGTCAACTTAAGTGTCAGTCGTGTTACAACTTTAAATTTTAATTGGCAGTGAATGCCGTGCTCAATACGGAATAAATAAATTAATAACGTATTAGTTAATGTATTTCTTTTAATAACGCCAAACAGATACTTGATTTATACGCGAATAATGATAAATACAAGATAACCAATTCCTTCTTTAAAATAAAAATACAAAATGAGGAAATAGTGTGTTATTTTTATCACCTTTATAATTAAATAACTATAAACAAAAAAAATTTAATAATTATATTGAATACCATCAGAAAAAACGGTTCATGTTTCTATGACACTCTAACATTAACAATAGAATACGTATTTTATAGCTGTACGAATAATATTGCAAATGCAGCAGCCAATGCGGCCCTGCCGCAGGAGCCGCCTACTATCAGTGAGTACGTCTTTACGTGTGTATGTTCGCCACATTTTTTGTATGAAAGAAATTATACATGTACCTATTAATTGCTTAAATAATTCAAGCTCTTTCTTGGAAATATCTCAGACAGAAACGTAGAGAAGATAGGAATTAGAAGACCAAGATGAACATACCTACGTGGTCAAAGAGATTGCGCTGGACATAGGCAAGTGTAAAGTTGCATCAGAAACTGACAAGATCTCTTCCTATATTTGTAAATGGAATACTAATATAGAATTATCATCAGCAAATTTTATAAGTGCAATACACACAAACGATTGACGAAAAAAGTGTATAAGGCGAGTGAGGATGAAAGTGTTGGAAGGGGAAGACCTAGGCGGACGTTTCTAGACCAAATTAGGGACGTCTTGAAAAAAGGCCAGGTCCTCTTGACCTGGTCTTTTTTCAAGACGTCCCTAATTATATATTATTATATATATATATAACCGAAGAGCATGTATGAAGAGAATAATGAAAGTGGACGAAGCGAAAGAAGTATGTAAGGATCGTAGCAAGTGGAAAGAAGTGGTATCTGCCTACCCCTACGGGAAAGAGGCGTGATTACATCTATGTATGTAATACACACAAAATTGCATGCAAATTGATAAATCTGCTCATCTATAATTTATATTCCAAATGGAGTCTTAACTAAACCAGCAATAATTCCTGCCGCAGACGGCTTGCGGTAATGCCTTGAAGCCAGCGTCCCGTGTCCCAGTTACACCTGCCTCGCCTCTCAAACTACAGCATTTAATTTTATTCAATTATGTATTTAAATAACTTTTAGGATTCTGTTAAACAGACTTTTCATGATTATACATAAACGTATTTTATGTGCATAATGATCATAATTACCTTATTGAGTGGCTAATTCAAACTTATAGAGTATTAAATTGTAACGGTAACTAATATTTTTTTAATTACTTTTTTATCATATTAAATATAATTACAGGTTAACCTTTCACCATTGTTATGTTACCCTTCTCTTGATTTTTAGCATAATCATATTGTTTTAGCAGAAAACATTTACAATTATGTATTTAATTTTAGATTTACCTACTTATTTTTAACTTTACTTTTTTTATATTAAATAATATAGAATACTAGTTGTGTCTCGCGGTTCCAACCGCGTACAATTTGATTGTATGTTATCCAGCTAGTGATCTATCTCTGTGTAAAATTTCATCCAAATCCAGTAGTGTTTGCGTGAAAAACGAACAAACATCCTCACAAACTTTAAAATGTAAAGTATTATCAAAATTTTTCTTATTTTTACTTGACCTTTTTTATTAGTAAATAGGAGTTTGTTTTTAACAAAGTTATACCTACTACGAAATCGTTTAATATTCGTACAGCACGCACTTGGCCAATTTTTTACAAGAGTTATTTAGGCACCAGGTGGAATAAGAAGGGTGTAACGGAAATTGCCAGTCGGTCGTCGTGTCGGCTTGGCTTTAAAGGCAGGTCTTCTGTATTTTTCACACGGTACAAAAAAATCTAGCTTTTACCAAAAACGTTAGTTAAAGAAGACTAATGTAGAAAATAAATTACAGAGCAGTCATTAATTCACAGAGGAGTCAGTACCTTTAAATTGGGTGAAAAAAATTAGTGATCTGTAGTGGCCGAGTGGTACAACGCAAAGGTTGCAGGTTGGAATCCCGCCAGTAACAATTCGCTTTTTTTAACACTGTGATTAAAGATACAATCGTCTTCACGGTGAAGGGAATTATCGAGAGGAAACCTGATACGTTTCAGAAGAAATTCAAAACGAATGTTGTTCTTTAGATCGGCGACGGTCGTCCGATCTGTCACATTGGCATGCATATAATTACTTTTTCGGCGAAATGAGGTGGACTCGTGAACAAATATGTATTATACTACCTTTTGCCCGCGGCTTCGCCGGCGTGGAGTTCGAATAAGTTCGAATAAGTATATGATTTTTTCTTTATTTACAATAACAACAATTAATAATATTTACAAAAAACAGTTGAAACTAACTACTTACAGATAAAATATTTGTCCCAAATCGGTATCCCGAGGCAACGTATATGTATTTTTCGGGATTTAAATGTAGCCTATGTCCTAATGCTAGGTATAAGCCTTCACCATTTCAACTTCCAGCCAAATCGGTTCAGCCGATTTGTCGTGAAAGAACCGCAAACATCCAAACATCCAAACTTACAAATTTTCGCCTTTATAATATTAGTAAGACTAGTAAGATGTATACTGACCCTCGCGGTTTCAACCGTGTAACATGTTATTCCTTTAGTAGATTTTAATTCATCTAATAACCTATCTCTGTGCCAAAGTTTTATTCTATTTAGGTAATTCAGGCCGTTCTGACCTGATTGAGTTACCAATCCTCACAAACTTTCATATTCATAATATTTGTATGATATGCAATACACATACACAAATATGTACGTTTTGGGGAAAATCATATCATGTAAAAGAAAATCCTTGAATAATCGGACTGTCACTAAAAACGCGTGGACATAGCTTAACTGTATATTTAATCAACTGTTTTAAACTAAGCGTACAAAGATAAGTAAATTTACACAATGTAGCACATGGTTAACTGAAGCCTAACTAGAAACAAAAGAGACTCACAACACTATGTAGGTACATAATTCGGGCTATTTAGTCTCTATATACGAGAAAAGAAAAGTTACGCACTTAATGCTCGAAAGCTACTTTGTGTTAAGTCGGCAATAATACCATTTACTATAATACATTATACAACTTAAGAGGTAACTTGAAAGATCTTTATTCGCAGACTCGTTTTCAGAACTGAACACATTCTATAAGTATATTTTATACGTACATAACCCTCCAGAGTCCTATAAAATTGTACCCAGTTTACAATGGGTATTAATATGTATGGGTAATAGGACATAATTAATATTTGCTGCCGTGGTGGTCGAGTGGTTCGAGTAGTTCCCTGCGTCTCAAAGATCGCAAGTTGGAATCCCGACTGTACCAATGTGTTTTTCTGAACTTAAGTACAGTGATTCGTCACACCACGAGCTTTACGATGAAGGAAAACATCGACGACCTGCATACGTCTGAGAAGCAATTCAAAGGCGTACGTATGGTCGTGCTTGAGTAACGGCGATGGACTCGCCATCTATCACGTTTGCACCTAAAATATATTATGTCTGGCGGAAATTGGGTGTATGGGTATTACCTATACACCTCTGCCTACCCCTTCGGGGACCCTTGTGGAAAGGCGTGAGAATATATAATATTTGCTCTGCTTTTAAGTCTTGATTATAGTCCACCACTAAGTAATAGTAACGATGTTATGCCGAAACATGATAAAAATATGTAGATAAGTAAGATAAATGAAAACAAAACCATCAATCACGTAGAAACAAACTAACGAGATCTAGACATGGCTAAAATGGAGCTTCCATTTTAGCCATGCCGTAAGCTTCATAAATTGTGAAGAGTGACTGCTGGATATAGTAAAGTAATGCTATAACTATACAAATGAGCCGTGTCAATTTACAACGGGGTCGGAGGAGCTAAACAAATGAATAGCGCGCGAACAAATGAAAAGGGCGCCACCCAAGCCTTAGAATGTTTAATGACCGCCAAGAAGGAAGGTGGCAAGGTTTGACGTTGCATTAAGGAACAATAGACCGTTGGAACTAAAACTAGATCCTCCTTTATCTTTGTAATTGTTATAAAACACAAAGCGCTTAAGTAACTGAAAGCTTTGGGAGGAGCGTTTACAACGGCAGTGGTTTGTGGTACACATGGGTACACAAGTATCGATGTCACAGTTCCAATTATTCTGTTAATTTATTGTGCCTACACTGCACTTGTGTACACCGTACACAAATCGATACTGTTTGTTAATGGTTTCCTGAGACTAGAACGTTAGCGTTGCGGTTGCTCTGTTATTTGTTATTTGTGCTTTTACGTAGATTCTATGAATACTTGGCCAATATTAACTATTCAAACGTACATTTTTATTATACTTTTAGTTCGAGGAGGTATAAACATACAATTGATCAAAAAATCAAACGTGAAAGGAGAAATCAAGAGGCGCCGATCATTACCAGCGCAAGTATTTGGAAATTATACAGCAATTAATTTACCGAAACTTTTTTAAAGCTGGTTGAACAAAATAGGTCATTAAATTACAAACGATGCGGATAAACTTTGTGATGTCCTTGGAACATTACTTAATTATACTATTCTTAATTCAAATTTATTAAAATTAATTTTCTATTTGTTAGTTGCATTTTCTATACAACCGTGTTTTTTGTTTTTTTTTTAAACTATTATTTATTTTTATATATTTAAATGTCGCTGGTCCTTGATGAGTATGCCAAATTTCGATTTAATCCAACGTTTTGTAGGAGTTCAAAATCATGTTAAAATTTTCCGTTACACACTACCATACGTATGAAACTAATAAAAACGTGTTCAAAAAATATTCTGCCGTTTTCGATCCATTGTTCTGATTACTCCAGCTCAAACTCCAACTGATGCTGTCGCCTATTTGTAATTCCTGAGCAGAATAGAGTAATTACTCTAGTGCCAAACTAGTGAATCAAGCGTTAAGTTTTGGAGTAATTAATGTGTAAGGTGCAAGGAATAGTCAGAGTCATCCGTCAGTCTTCAAGAGTGTATTGGGAACGACGTTTGGAGGCGAGGCGAACTGTAATTCTGTTACTCTCTGGCGCGACTTAATTGAATACGTGTACCAGACGCCTGGAAAGGCTGAAAATTCGATTCGGCAATGTAATGTACCCAGTAAGCACTTGAATTCTTATTACTTCGTGTTTGTTATAAAAATTTAGCTTTCGCTAAGTTTTTATTACGTCTTCAAATAAGCAAACGTACTCAATAGTTTAGATTAAAAGTAATGGAAAATTAAATTTTTGAAATTGTAATGGAACAACATTCTATTTGATAAGATAAGTGTGTACATCTTTTAAATCTTTCGCATTTAAGAAAATTCGATCCTGAAGCGGAATTGAACCAGTGACCTTTGAAATGTCGCTTCGGTGCTCTAACCATCTGAGCGTGATTCTCTTCTTGTATTGAGTTTTGTATTAACCTTCTTATTGATGCGTCTTAAGGGAGTTCTTTACCATTCTGCACCATCTATTGACCAGTATTATAGTATTATTATAATACAGTTTTGTATATTTAGTAGTATTTGGAATTTCGTCGACGAAATATAACGAGAATAATGATTAATAGTTAAATTCCAAATTGCAATATCGTAAATGTTGAAAGGATAACAAAGCTATAAATAATTAAAAAATCTTAAATTGTTTAGTTATGAGTTTATTGATGTATAATGATGATTACAGCATTTGTTATTTAAAGTATAGTATAAGTGTGTCGTATTTACGGGGAATAATATTTTTATAAAGAGGAAATCTTTGTACGATTCAGAAGTTCAAAGACAACACAAGATGATGTCGCATCTGGGACACGACGACAAACTTGCCAACTGACACGTTAGAACTTTAAGATACCGGTAAAAAGAGGGTGTTATTTCACCTCTGCATACTTCTTCGGGTGGGAAGGCTGGAAGAAAAAAAAATTGCTTATTTAACAATGAGTAGAAATCTAAAGAAATTTGCCTTATAAGCTAAGTGTGATTGTAATAGTAGCAAGTGTGCTAACTGGTGGTAACTGGCTACAGAATAGAAGCTAGTGGCATGCCAGTCAGGTAATTTGGAGGCGGTTCTCTGCTTACGTCTTAACGTACGAACGCCAGCGAGTTAATAAGTAGAATTATTAAACTTAACAATTATTACTCTTCGCAACCTTATTATATCATACATATAAATAAGAAGGTTTAAAAAAATCTATCGTTCATTCATTTCCTAATCAACTTATAATTTACTCATTCAAAAATCAATTGCTGAAGCAAATTTGGTTGAAATTTTAAGAGGAGGTTTTTTTACCTCATCAATTTTCTACCTTGAAACCTTATCAGCCTGATAAATTAACATTATTTAAGCATTATACCTTAACAGCCTGTTTGAGCCTGTTGTCTACTAATATTACTTTACCTAAACGTGGGTCGAACACGCCTTTAAAGGCGGACGTGAAAGGCGGCTAATCATAGGAACATAGATGATTGACATTAAAGCTAAATATTACTGATGAAATGAACGAAAAAATTTCACTAACTTTGAAACTAGCTTCAATTTGAGCTGCACCCCATTTAGCCTATCGATCGAAGCGGTAACGAATTTCCAATCACGTGTTTTGAAACTAGTTTGGATTATTTCTCTTTGCTCGCCGTTACCGCTGCACAATTAAAGTTCAACTAGCGCTTGTCACTCGTGGTGGCAGCCATTTTCTAAGCCCTAAGTGCTGCGGCTGCAGGAAGCCACAGGCGCTTCAGCATGACATCATGTACCGTCGCGTGTTACATGCTTCACACACCTCCACGCTAATTGAATCCGTGTCTACCTCGATGTGTGTTTAGCGTGCAAGCTCTGCCCTCTCTCGTTCCATATTCCTTCTCTTTTCTGATAAACCATACTACTATAACTATTATATACTATAACTAAAACTGACTATTGAGCCGTGGAGACCTAGTGGTACGAGTGGTCGCAAAGATTGCAAGCTCGTGTCCCGACTGTACTAATGACTTTTTATGAACTTATATACGATGATTCGTCACACCACGAAGTTTTTGATCAAGGAAAACTTGGAGCCTGCATACGCTTAATGAGTGATTCAAAGACGTAGGTAGAGTAGTCCTTGAGAAACGGCGATGGTCTCGCCATCAGTTACGTTGGCACCTAAAATATATTATCATCTAGCGCGGAAAGTCAGTGTGTCGATGCTTTTCCTGCTGAGAGGCGTGAAAATTAATAATAAAAAAAATATTACATATTGAGTCATGCAAAAACATTACATCTGTAAATTTGTAAAAAACTTAGACGTCCTAGAGTATTATATTAAGTGAGGAGGTACATAATATGTATATCGTGACGCCAACTCCTTTACATAGAGTAGAGAGCAATTTTTTTCCAGATTTTCAGACCTCAAGCTTCATCCTCATTCATCAGTACCTTTGGAGGTACGAGTATATGTTGCGTAGCAAAGATGCGTAGTAAATATTCCTGATGCGTATTTCTATTTAACAAAATGTTCATGAAAATAACGTTATCATGAAGCATCCTTAAATAAATGAAATACATTGTATGCATAATGCGCGGTTGTTTTACGTCAAAATTTAATAATGTTATGCAAAGTGTGTCCTAGGCGGATGTTATATCAAAGGCGGTACATATATGTGATCGTAACGTTGATGTCCGGGCCTCCTTGTGTTTTGATGAGATAGGCCCTTCGACCTACGAACATGGTTTGGATTCTGGGTCACTTGTTATTTTAGGTCCCTTTATGGCAATACTTATTAGGCGTTCATATTTACGAATTAGAATTTTGACAATCTACATATGCTGCAGACTTAAATCGGAGCGGAACTGAACAGAGCGGCGCAACTCAAATTCTGTATGTACCCAATTATTTACCTGTACGGCAGCGGAGTGTTTGCGATTCTCTATGTAATCAAAATGTTCTCAACCACATTCGGCGAATTGAATTTTGTGTTCATCTCGTAATGGGTGGCTTTTATTCCGTTTCCAAAAGCTTTGAGGAGGCCGGCATTCGAGCGCTGAATACATTAACAATATTGATTAACGCCTCTAATCACGAGGATCGAATTCATTAATTCACCCACTCGCGTTGCTAGTAACGCTAGAATGAATAATTGCTTTGTAGTGATAAATATCCAGAAGTAATGGTACATTGATTGTTGTCATTTGACACATTCAATATCTACACAATGAAAGAGTACGCACATTAAAGGGGTATTCAGAACGGCTTTTATATTTATAAGAACATATTTTTATAGTTAAACTTATTGAACATAAAAAGTAACGGTTGTGGTGAAACGAGGCTGTTTTAAGTTTGAAATACATCGGTTCCGACCAAAGTTTCAAACCAAAAAGAGGTTTTATTTACCACATCTCTAGACATGTTTGATTTTAGCTAATATTCTTGACCGCTCCTACATTAAGAGTGATAACGATTAAAATAATGTTATTAAATTGCTACCAAACCCAAAAACTGCTACGTAAGTGTTGCCAGACTCCCATCGGTGCAGTGAGCTGGATATTTTTCCAGCAACCCCCACAAAGGTCCCATAACGAAGTGAAATAGCCAAATAAGAAGGTCTTAATGTCGCAGTTAGCTGAGAATTCTCCCTTGTGAATGCCGGGTCATTAGCGCTATGTTATTGCGAATTACCTCAAGACTCGGCACCCGGGACGCTCGCAGACTCACTGTCACGTTTAATCTGAATTTTCCTTATAATAACCTTCTATACTTTTAGCTGTACGATATTTGCGGAATGTTAAAACAGCTTGCGTACATGCGAAATTTAATTACAGCCGTAAATTTAAAAACAAATGTATGTTAGGACAAACACCCTTTGCTAAAGCGTTATATTTATATACATAATGGGTCATTGACGTACTGGTGTTGTTGTAATGACATCAGAAACATTATTTATCCAACTAAAACTAAGGATTTATCAAACAGCACGTGAAATCTCTTGATCCCCTGTCACTGCGTGAACATGATATGCAAAATAGGTACAAATACCGGTATTGTAGAGGGAGTTAACGATACATGTACATTTTAAAATGCTAATCACATTTTCAGACATTTCCATAATTCTTATATATTTACGCTTTCCCACAAGGGGCAGGCAGACATGAATGACATCTTCTTTTCGCCGGAGATGTATTACCAACGTTCAATGTTCTTGAGTAACGGCGATGGACTCGCTATCTGTCACTTTGGTCCTTAAAATAAATCTGTGGCGGAAAGTGGCGTGTGAGTACTACCTCCACGCCTCTGCCTACCCCTTCGGATACCCTCGTGGTAAAGCGTGAAGAGATATATGAAAATATACAATTATCCTGATAATTATGTTCTGTATTGTACACTTGAATCACTGTTCTCAAGTAGAAAACACTACATTGATACACAGCACAGCTTAAACCTGCGATCTATATATATTGCAGCACATATTAGCACACTAGTGGTATACATATTTTTAGAATCGCGCTATAAATTAGATCAATTCCAACCATCTTAAATCTAAGATGGTTGGAATTGATCTAATTTATAGGGCAGTACCACTGTACACACTGTCAAACATCACTGCTCGTTAGTGGTGTTCCTGCGGTGGGTGAGATCCATGCACTAAGAATGGTTGTGCTGACAGCCAGACTATATGTTTATAGCTATCATACTCCGTTAAATAGGTCTTCAATGTATATTCATTGCTCTGGTATTGCAGACAGCTATAAGCTTTCGTGATCGCTTGTACTGCTCGTTAGTGGTGTTCCTGCGGTGGGTGAGATCCATGCACTAAGAATGGTTGTGCTGACAGCCAGACTATATGTTTATAGCTATCATACTCCGTTAAATAGGTCTTCAATGTATATTCATTGCTCTGGTATTGCAGACAGCTATAAGCTTTCGTGATCGCTTGTCACATAACTTTCCATGTATCAGTAACATTTAAAATTCACCAAATAAAAGTTGCCGACTTTTTATACGTCTTGTACCATCTATTCACGCACTGAAAAAATATTTCAGCCATTGAATAAACTCAACGGTTATTCATATCATTTTTTGTGAAACTTGTTCGCAAAGCCCTTTCATGAATTTTCGGTATTTCAGTTACAAATTTAGTAAATAACCCAACTCAATTTATATATATTATATTATAATAAAAATACTTCAGCAATGTATTCATTTAATTCATTGATGGTTTCACAATGTAGTTTTGCTTTTGGAATTAATAGTCATATTTTATTTAAATTCGATACGGTTGTTTTTTTAATTAAAACTGAACATATAAATTATATACATACGAAGCGAAAGAGGTATGTAAGTCTAGAGAGAACTGGCGCTCTATACTCTCTGCCTACCCCGTTAGGGACTTGGCGTGATGATATGTATATTGTATCGAATGGAAAAAACGGTGAAGCCTGAATAAAATGGCTTAAATAAAATTAAGTTGGTGATGATACTGCTTTAAATATTAGGAAAAAAAGTAAGGGGATTGGTTGAATAGATTAAAGAGTGACATTCATTAGGCGCAATCAGTCAAGCGAACTAAGCAGGGTGGCCTTCCGACAGGCTGCTACTTATCTAAATAAGATCAGAGTCGTGCGTGATGGATTTTAAGACCCTCCTTCTATTCGGCACGGTTTAATAGCTTAATGTAACGCTATACTATACAAACTATACATTTCTGTACGCAAGTAAGGATTTTTTGGATACATATTTTTTATTTACCGTCTATATTTTTTAACAATCGTTTAATTTTAATTAACTGAGCTTCGGGGAAGACATTTAGTTAATGAAATGCGTTAATTAACGCTCATTTGATAGCTTCGGTTTTCTGGTGCTGAGATTGTGTTAACATTTAGTAAAAAAAAAAACAAATAAACATAAGAAACCCTGAGAACAATTTATAATCGTTTTGCTTCGGTCTCATGCCTTTGCTCTGTTCTATAGGTGTGGAAGTGTAGCCTAGGTCCAAAGAGAACTGACCACTCAGTGTTCTCGTTACCATAACAATAGTAATCTTTACTGATGATACTTTACTGAATCGACACTGATCTTTACAAATGATAGTAACAACGAATATTATTCGTTGTTACTATCATTTGCTCTAAATGTATACGTCGAAAGTGTTCAATCTAAACGGTCCCCTTTGGGCTTAAGCAAGCATTCTCCCTGAGAGAGCATACCCACGCCCTCAGTGCATAGGGCCAAAGTTGACCTCCAATTTTTAAAGTTATATTTGACTGCAGCTCCGTTCCCATGGGGAGTATCATGATGATATATAACCTATCTAGCCTTCCTTAATGAACGGGGTATCGTTTCAAATCGGATGAGTACCTGAGATTAGCGCTTACAACGAAACAAATAAACTCTTCAGCTTTATAACAATAGTATAGGAATACCTAATATACCTCTGGCGGAAAGTGGGTGTGTGGGTAAAACCTATACACCTCTGCCTACCCCTTCGGGGACCCTTGTGGGAAGGCGTGAGGATATATTATAGTATAGGAATCAAACATTTTGAAGACTAAAAATAAGACCTACGAGTCAATGTCAAATTAATAAATAAGTCCATTGACCGAACACAAATTGAAACAATTAAAAGTATATTGAAATTAAAATAGGCTTTTGCAGGAAATGTGAGGAGTATTGCAAACTGTCGAGTTTTATTTCGAGCTGTTCTATTTCGTGAGTATGAAGTTGTTACGAATTTTTCGCTGTTTTGAACTAACAACGATGCCATATGTCACTCGAAGCACGCTTATTGACTGTCAGGTAGTAATTTTATTATACTCTGTTAAAAAAACGAGATACTAAACATAGCCTCTCATGTCAACTCTAATTGTATCAATTCTATATATTCACACCTTCCGACAAGTGTCACTGAAATGGTACTGAGGTGTAACAATGATGGACCTATATTTAGGTGCCAACGTCACAGATGGCGAGGCTGTCGCTGACTTTTAAGCAAATTGTAGACGTCTTTGAATTTGATGTTTTTCTTCACAGTAAATCTCGGGGTGTGACAAATACTGTACTTAAGGCACTTAAATTCAGAAAATAACTTAGAACTCCGAGGTGTGAACTCTAATCCTTGCGTTACAAGTGACCGCAACCACTCGGCCTCCACGGCTAGACACTTAATACTTTCACGGCTTTATAATATGAATGTAGATAAATGACAATATTTATTTACAATAAAAACAGTTTACATTATTTAAAAAAGATGGTTGTATAACTAACTACTTAAAGTAATATCAATGTTGCATCCTGTAGTCGAAATCACATCGGTATATATGTACTGTTTGCTAAACTCTGAATACGGTAACAGAGATTTGCATTCTAGCATGTAAAACAGAGAACAAAATGTACCATTCTTTGTCAGCAGAACATTTCGGATTGTGGCACCGGTAAATGGAATTGTAAAAACCCTTACAAATTGCGGGATATATTTTTAATTATCTCTCGAAGAACTTGAGTTTCAAGCACATTTACTACTTGCATTGTCAATGGCGAGACTCATGCATAGCATGATAGCGCAAGCATATATACAAGAAGCATGCCTGATGATTAGGGATATCATAGACTATGGGTGATTGCAAAACCAGGAGTATTATCCGCCCGCGGCTGACCTAAATGGGAGGAATGCCTTTCTTCAAATAGTAACACGCATAGCACCGCCCGGGGAACACTTATATTTTTTAAAAACAAATTAATATATCCGTTGCAAGTCTAGTCAGTCTAGGTATTTTATAAACACATCTCTCTATAACAACATATAACACTCAATATTATAACATGAAATGGGTCATTGTCATGTCCTGTTCAGGTATGACAATAGCTCCAGAAACCGTGACGTGGAGGTCAAAAGAAGGGTCGGCAGCAAAATAAGCAACAAATTTAAATATCGAATTAACAAAGAAATGTAACGGTAGTTCCCAAACTTATCGGTATATTCCTTACAAATAACAATGCAAGTAAACAATGCCAAGTTAAACGGCGGCGAAGGCTTTAAAGCTAATAAGCGCTTTGTGGTTTTGTTTCGTACTGAAACAATCTGAAGATAAAGGCGAACTTGGGTTTAGTTTCAACGACTATTGTTCGCTAATGCAGCCTTTAATTTATTTTCTTACCATGTTTTGCAACGAGGTGGGGCACTTTCTCTTGTTCGAACTTCACAATGCGAACTCGTTTGGTGTAATTGTTCCTTTGATTGAACTAGTTTGAATTATAGAACAATTCATCTTGAATTGACGAAGTTTGTATAATACATAATACATATCATCACGCCGAGTTCCTCACGGGGTATCGCCGGGGTAGCACGGGGCAGAAAAGGTAGAGTAGTAGTTCTCTCTAGAGCTAGACGCCTCTTTCGTTTAATCAGCATTCAACAGTCTCTTCTACCTTCATACATATAATATACACCTTCTCTCCCACATGGTTTCCCTGAAGGGTTGGCAGGTTTGGAGGTTTTCTTTCGATGTTATCCTTCACCGTAGAGCTCACAGTGTGACTAATTTCTGTACTTAAGTATTGTCGAAATTTAAACTTGCAATATTCGTGTTGTAGACAACTTCTCTAACCACCGCCCTATTACAAACTTCATCTATATATCTAGGTATAATAAACACACTTGTATAATAACGCAATACTCGTGCTCGTTTATACCACCTTTCAGTGGGAATCAAAGCGTCGCTTTAGCTTTGCAGAGGACCAGCTAACCAAACGCCTATTTACCGACAGACATTGGGAATTTTCTTTATTTTATTATTTTCATAACTATGAATAATTGAACTTTTGAGATGAAATACTGTTTGTTTCAATACCTAAGTAGGTATAACCTTTGATACGTGACGTGGCTATAAATAATCAGCTACTCCGAGTGGAGGTAGGTAGGTTGTAACGTGATCTCTCAATGAAATTGGGGCGGCCTGACTGAGGCAGTTTCTTACGCAAAATCACAGCGAAATTATGCTCTTGGGGGAATTGTTTTCATGCTAAAAAGTTTTGAAAAGCTCCCTTTGTTATGATAATAATAACTTTTATTAGCTATAAGTCATTCAAAAACGTGGATTAAGTAATTTCTAAACTATAAAATATTAATATAATACTATAATAATACTCTCTGCCTACCCCGTTAGGGACTTGGCGTGATGATATGTATGTATGTATAAAATATTAGTTTTTTGTTTCCGGTAGATATCACACGAAAATATTTATAATCTATATAATTTAATGATTTTGTTAAGATAGAAGGAATAATGGAACTGTTTATTAACGTGGAAATTATAAAAAAACAAGTACTTTGAGATATAAACTACAGACTTTTCAAAGGCTTAGATGCGTTTGAAGTATTTCCTGATTCCCTAGTCTGTGAGTGAATTTTGTGATCATTTGGGAGTAGTTCTTCCCTAGAACCTAGTTAGTTCCCCTGCATCAACACAGTCGTGTTGACTTAATCACTATGCCAGCCACGCCGACTTAGATTGTGGTCCGGGAGAGATGTTTCAGCTGACTTTGTGATTTGCCAAAGATGTCTTGGGCTGCATTATATTATATTCTGCCTTATCTGTTATTTACTAGTTGATATACTTACGTCGTAGACTTTATTTACCTACAATACTAACAATTAACAAAACTGTTGCATAAATAACTACTTACAGATAAAATATTTGACTCAAATCGGTATGCCGAGGCAAGCTGCCAAGAAGAATAGCAACATTCATTGCTATCCAGTGTTGCCACACTGGATAGATTATCTGATCTCTTTAAATATGGTGAGCCTCAGGACCCCAAAGTCCCAGAGATTTGTTACGGGACTGGAAAAAAAATTGTCTTAATAATTTTTAGTTGCCGTATTTATCTTTTTGAAAGATTGCAGATCAGATACAGACATAGTAATATTTCATTACTTATACCTCTACCTGTCCCTTTGCAGACCCTTGAGAGAAAGCATTACTCTTGTGTCGTCTTGAGTGGAACCACAAAAGTGACACAGAGTGTATGTTCACAAAATTTAGATGAGATAGGTATGAGCTATCTTATTATTCCTCTATTAAACAATTACCAGCCGTTTCACCGTGAAAGAATAACGAACACATTCTAAAACCGACGAGTGGACACCGACACACACAAACTCACAAAAATTTGCATTTAAATTAGTTTGATTATAAAACACACAACAACATACACAAAATGTACAAGCATTCGAAGCTCTGATTCCAACTAGTGTTAATTTGGAAACCAAATGAAAGGCAATGGGTCGGTGTTGGGTGTTAGCACACATTCATTCGTTCCTTCGGGAGTGTTCTAGTTAATTACAAGGCGCCAAGCTTGCCTGGATAGCACTGCAATAGCATAGTTAACATTTCAGTGTACTTGTTTGGTAGATTTTAGTACCTAGCCTATCATTAATACATGTGGTATGTTCGGAAACACAGTCAACATATAGGTACACGTTCGGATACAATATCGTATTCTATCGCAGGTGGAACTCACCAATTCTTGACGCGACTGCACACTACTCACCCGTAGAGACGCAACCAGTCAGGCTCTGAAAGGCCCGTCTGTACTACCAGGATTGTAAAGCAACACACTAAGATATAATGTTAGTAGCACTCATTGTCTGTAATGGCAGAACTAAAGTGACTTACTTAGGATTATTCTTGTGGATACTGCCTATTACGTAAAATAGAAACGTTTGGCAGCACTAAACGCCTGTTTTTCTCAGTGAGTGTACGTTTTACCGACTGATTTTTAAATTGGTAATAAGATAAGTAATTACATGCAGTTCGTTTGAAGACTTAATGTAATAGTATAATGCATACAAAAAGCAAAATATTCGTCCAATTGACCTAAAAAAACAGCTGTGGAAAACGACAGAACGACGTACAGAAGAATCTTGTTCTGCAATTAAATTATCATTAATTCATTCTGATAGAGTAACTTCATTATCACATTAATTTATTGGCTTATATGCAATAGCTGGAAGCTAATCAACGCCATTTCAGTAATTACCGTACTAAACTTTGTATAATAGCTAATAAATTAGCCAGCATAGTCGCGTGTACGTATCCTTATAGTAGGTAGCCGTAGGTAGGCGGATAGGTAGTTATCTCCATTATTTACTCGGCTTATATCTAACGTTAATGCTTTTTTGAGTTGGTTGAAGAATTAAAGAATTCCAACGTTGCCTCACTTAAAATTTCCTCCAAAGAAATATGTAGAAAGCGTTGCACGGGAAGGCAAATTTCAGCAGCGGAATCTCGACGGGAGCTTTAATTAGCCGTTTTAATGAATGTCGAGGCA
>JACCPG010006421.1:0-30297 GCA_016069955.1 Drepana arcuata | reverse complement strand
ATCACACATGATGTACACAGAGCTTTATGAGAGATCGTCTTCACACACACAAGCAAGAGTCGCGACGCGGTGACCTCACGCACACACGCGCATTCACCTGCGATCCACTCATGCGCACTGTCACATGCTAGGTTAAGAGTGTAGTGGGCTCTTTCTGTTTTATTTACAACTAGATGTGCCCGCGACTTCGTCTGCGTGGAATTTAATAGAAATAATATTGTTCAGTTTCTAAAATAATGGTAGCCTAAGTTACTCCTTTTAACATCATCTGCCAGGGAAAGTCCCGCTTCCGAACGAACAGATAGATACACAGAAAAAATTTAAAAAAAGTGTTATTTTGGTATATGTACCGCGCATATATCCATATATTTATTAAAAAAACGTTATTTTAATATTACAAACAGGCACTCCGATTTTATTTATTTATATAGCAATAATTAATATTTACAACAATTAGTTGTACTAATCAATTCTTAGAGATATAAACCAAACCACAATCTACATGATGTGATTAAAGCAAATATGATAACTTTTTACTAGCTCAGAAGGAGCCTGAAAGTGCACCAATATATTGCGCAATCCTATGTCCTGAACCAAATATTTCCTCGATATTTCATAAAAATAATGTTATTAACTAACAAAGTATATAATCTTTTTAAGGTGTTACTAACTAAAAAAGATAGGTA
Organism: Drepana arcuata; assembly: GCA_016069955.1. Lineage (NCBI taxonomy): Eukaryota > Metazoa > Arthropoda > Insecta > Lepidoptera > Drepanidae > Drepana > Drepana arcuata. Next base: position 29,611 of record JACCPG010006421.1, on the reverse strand, counting down.
GGGTAAAGAAATAAGAATTATTAAACTTGAGAAGCTTCGTAGTTCAATAAAATCTAGTGCTTGGTGTAGCAACTGCCTAAGTTCTAAACCTCTGACATTCCATGCACACACGCGCACAATCGATAGAACATCGCATCACATCACCTGTCGACTCGGCCGCGACCTCCCATCTCGCTAGTATGTTATTAACACTATTGGTCAACACGCACACATACACAAACGGCCAATCTAAAAATAGCTTTGTCTACGAAGCCTAAAGTCGATATTCAAACGGTATAGTCCAGCCATTGAATAGAACACTCGTACAATCAAAATCAAAGGTGTTACAATTTGCATGTGTGCTCGAGACATCGCTTTTGAATGGATTCAGATGCTGCTAAGCCAATTTTGTGTTTTGTATCTTAGGTATTAGGGTCCAGATGGGCTTGCACTAGGAAGTAAGTTGGATAGAGCACATAGAAAATGTAGCTAAGGTCGTGGGAGCGCGATTCGGTTGGCTATATTATTTCGAAGATGTAACGGAATGAAGTTTCGATAACATTCGAACAATATGAATGTTTGTGGTAGTTTTGTAGAAAGTGTAAAATTAATTATTGGCGTGGTGACCGAGTGCATTTAGTTGTCACCTGTTAAATTAAGATTGCTGGTTCAAATATCGGCCATGGTCAGAAGAAAACTGTTCATATTACGATTGAGAGACGATATGAACATGGTATTTATTTTTTTTCATCGTAATTATTACCCCTTCGACCATATTATTATAACATCACCGGTTTTTAAATGCATTTCACACAGCATAAACCCATCCGTATTAGATCTAAAATTGATCGTGGAATTAGATCGATTTTTACAACCTACTTACCGGTTCGACATTAAAATATAAATTACACAATTAGTGGAGAGTCGTTAAATCCGTAATGGACGTTCTATTATCGTTTCTGAATCGATTACGGATCCATATCGTTATATTCTCATCTGTCCTGTTCTTTGATCTTACCGCTGTGACTTTTACCTTATTACAAATAAAAAAATGTATTTAATTTTGATTAATATGGAAATATAACTTAATTAATGTACTAAATCATAATTGAAAAGACAAAATAATTTCTTTGATCGTCATAATAAACCTTGATTGAGTCATTACAAGTATAATGCGTTAGTTGTTTAGTAAGTTCAGTTCGTTAGTTGTCGGTAACATAATAATGCCCACAACTCACTTCTTAATTCGGCTGTATTGTAATTATTTGAAAACGCTTCTGAACTACATTCTTGATTGATGCTAGACTCGGGCTATTATTGATCTAAATTAATTAAAATGCATTTGATTTAAGACCTTTGTCTTTATTAAGGTAGTCTGGGTCGCGACGGATTGATTAAAATATAATTGCACAGACAATGTATATACACAAGAAGACCACGTTCAAAGAACTTAGATCAAACCGATAGAACACTTCACTATGGGAATATCAAAAGTAACCGGCGGGAAAAATATGAAGAGAATGATGAATTTTGAAGAAGCGATAGAGGTATGTCTAGCGGAAACTGGCGCTCTACTCTCCCTTAGATAATACTCTCTTTACTTACTCACATAGCTTCATATCTGAAGACCTACCGATCTAACGCTCTACTTTCTACAACCTTGGAACCACAAAGATCTCGCACTTGGTTCTAATGGAGCTTCCTTTCGCAAACACTCAGACTGTGGAATGAGCTCCCCGTTGAAGTTTTCCCTGGAGAGTACAGCATGGAGTTCTTCAAGAAAAGATTCTTGCATGGTCGGCAACGCGCGAGCGATACCCCTCTGTTGCAAGCGTCCATAGACGTCGGCAACCACTTACCATCACGCGAACCGCATGCTTGTTTGCCACCCGTGTGGTTTAAAAATCTCTCTTTGCCTACGTTGGAAAGAACTCGACGTGATGCTATTTATGTATGGCGTACTCCAAGAAATCAGACTTGAATTTATTATTACCCAATCAATATTGTACATCAAATAAAACGATACATTATCCAATGATTTATTAGCATATATACATAATTACATAAATATATGTGAAGAAACTAAATGTCAAATTGTTGAAATAATGACACATAACTCTTGATGCAACTCAAGTGAAGATAATTTTTGATTGATTTTGAATTTTAATGTATCAAACTGGTGATAAAATGCTAGCGATTCATTTTAAAACTGATGGCGTTATTGTAAATAGTATATATACCATAGACTGCAGCCTAGACATATATAAATTAACCGAAGCCCGCCAGCATGTAGGAAGAAACTGATGAATGTGGACGAAATGAATAGAAGCGAAAAAGGAATGTACTCGTAAGCCTGCAGTACCAGTGCTACACTCTCTCTGCCTACCCCGTCTGGGACTAGATGTGAATAAAAGCTTCTGTTTTTCATTATCAAATGAATATGAATGGTGGAATGGAAAAATACGGTTTCTTTATATATTGGCTTATATAAAGATTGCAAACGGGCTCACACCAGGACGACTGAGGTTTCCAAGGAAGACTATCCACAATTATTTGAATTTTCTTAATCACAGCAGGTTTCCTGCACCATAAAGCTCGTGGTGTTATAAGTTGGTACTAAGTTTAAAAGCCGTGGTGGCCGAGTGGTTCGAGCAGTTGCCTGCGACGCAAAGGTCGCAAGTTCGAATCCCGACTGTACTAATGAGTTTTTCTGAACTTAAGTACAGTGATTAGTAACACCACGAGCTTTACGGTGAAGGAAAACATCGTGAGGAAACCTGCATACGTCTGAGAAGAAATTCAAAGGCGTATGTATAGTCGTGCTTGAGTAACGGCGATGGACTCGCCATCTCTCACGTTGGCACCTAATATACCTCTGGCGGAAAGTGGGTGTGTGGGTATAACCTATACACCTCTGCCTACCCCTTCGGGGACCCTTGTGGGAAGGCGTGAAGATATTTAGGCGTGATTAAGTTTAGAAAAATCGTTTTTATATTCCGGATCCGAACGTGCAACCATTGCGATGCACGCGAATCGAAACAATCGTACGCGTTGGACCTAGCTACACAGTTCTGGCGCCTAGTAAGCTAGCCATTTTAGGAATGCACAGACTTAACCACACTTATATACATACATACATATCATCACGCCAAGTCCCTAACGGGGTAGGCAGAGAGTATAGAGCGCCAGTTCTCTCTAGACTTACATACCTCTTTCGCTTCGTCCACATTCATCAGTCTCTTCATACATGCTCGTCGGTTTCGAGTACTCTTAACGTTCCCGTCCTTCCACCACGTTCCATTATTCCGTTCCACTTATATTTAACCTTTAATTTAAATTTAACCGCCAATAGGTAACAGTTGTCGTCCATAACTTGACAAAGAGTTGAAAATAACGGAACGCTCTAAGTGCTAGAAGTGCAAACATGCAACTCATAGAGAATTGTTGGCACACCCATCTGTGTGTTTGTATAACTAATGACTGCCTACCGACCAACTAGTGGATGTAATGACGTAGCCCAATAGCATTAGGAGCGAATTCGTACTTGTTACCGATAATGTATTAACCTGATCAGTTAGTGCATGTGTGCAAAGGTAGTTAAGACACGTGGAGTTAGTCAAAGTACGTGTTCTGTGTTGGATCAAATTATTAGTTACGTTTATGGTTATAATGTCAGAGGTAGATAGAGATACCGTTGGAGGAAATGACGAGAACGCGTTCGTTATTGGATCTGATCGATTTAGGCTTTTTCCTTTGTCTATACTAATATTATAAAGAGCAAACATTTGTATGTAAATATGTTTGTATGTAAGTATGTTTGTAAGGAATTTGCTCAAAAATTACGCTACTGATTTAAAAAATTCTTTAACTATTTGAATGCTACATTATCACTTGATTCATATAGGCTATTTTTATTGCGAGAAATATGCCAAATTAAAATAATAAATAATAATATATCCTCACGCCTTCCCACAAGGGTCCCCGAAGGGGTAGGCAGAGGTGTATAGGTAATACCCACACACCCACTTTCCGCCAGAGGTATATTAGGTGCCAACGTGACAGATGGCGAGTCCATCGCCGTTACTCAAGCACGACTATACCTACATACGCCTTTTGAATTTCTTCTCAGACGTATGCAGGTTTCCTCTCGATGTTTTCCTTCACCGTAAAGCTCGTGGTGTGACTAATCACTGTACTTAAGTTTAGAAAGAACTCATTGGTACAGTCGGGATTCGAACTTGCGACCTTTGCGTCGCAAATATGCCAAATTGTTAAAATAAATGTCCACCCTTGCGAAGCCGGGACGAGCCGCTAGTGCAATATAATTATATTAATTTTATGACTTGATGTACACAGTCAAACAATAAATATTTACTTACTTAGCTCAAATAATCAATATCTTTCACAGTCAGGAATACCTATCTTTATTTTGTTTATAAAAGGTTACGTAAATATAAACTCGACGCTTTCCTGCACCGTAAAGTTTAAGGTGAACTAATAATTGTACTTAGGTTCAGAAAAACTCATTGGTACGGAATTCAAACTTGGAATTTTTGTGTTGCAGGCACTACTCGAACCACTTGGTCATGACAGATTTTTTTTATTTTTACATAATCAAATAATTAAGAGATACCAAATCAAATGTGTGCTATCAATTACCAAATTCAAATTACTAATTTGAAACGGTGTGAACTCAATCAGGTTAATTCACAAAGTTCAAAGTAATTAAATCAATCGTCTGAATAAATATTGGAGAAAATGTATGAATGGCTTAAACGAGCCGATTTCTTTTGACAAGAGAATTAGTAATCAATTAATTACGTACAGATGTTGATTGTCGGATGTTAATGAGGATTGATTGATCTCTAGTTTGACGGGATAACACCTGTATTACAATATTTTTACAATATTATTATCATTATCATTCCGTTAATTTGCTACACTGTCGAAACACTCACCTAATCAAAAGTAAAAAACAAAACATAGGAGCATGGTGGCCAAGTGCTTCAGGTATTCACCTGCAACTCAATGATTGCTGGTTCGAATCTCGACTGTACTAATGTGTTTTTCTGATCATTGGTTTATCATCACTAGTTTTAGTGTGAGACTGAAAAACTTTGAGAGCAAACGTTCGAGAAGCAATTCAAAGACGTATACCTACACGGTCGTGCTTAAGAAATGGCGATGGATTAGCCATCTGTCACGTTGACACTTTTGTTTAGATATCTGCGGCAAAACTGTTGTCCACTGTGAGGGCTTTTTGGTAAAACGTTAACGTAAACAAATTGTTAATACATAAAAAAAATCATATAGATATGCGAAGAGCAGATTTTCCAATGTATCTGATACCAGTAGGCTAGACTGGACGTAATCTGATTAAACATTAAGTAAATATAAATACCAAATTTAATAATTCAGCTCTATATAATTCCACGTAATCGGACATCAGCGCTTACGATACGAAACAGGGGACGCGTTCGTGAAATGTGAATCAGATAGTTGAAGCTTTTACCTCGAATGAACATTTACTTTTACCGTACCTTATGGTTTTAAGAAATCTTTTAACAAACGTCCATAAATCTGTAGCTTATTGATTGACAGTCGAGCCCTCGAAAATCAATAACATACATTATGCAATCGTTCTATCAAGCTATAAAATATGGATACGGCCAATCGATCTCAATCTATCGAATGTGTCATGACAATAAACTTTGCGCTTATCTGTACTGACCCGATGTGTATTATGCGTACAATTATAATGGCGTTATAGTTACTAGAGTAACATAATTATAACAGCCTTTCTTTTATTCATTTATGAATGATTATCATTGCACTACGTAAATAAAAAAGTATTTTTCGGAACTAAGAACACGTTTCACGTGAATTTAAAAGGAGATGAAACTTTAAAGTGTTTAAGCTTTTTCATCATCACCATCATCATCATCATCAGCCCACTCTAGTCCACTGCTGGACATAGGCCTCCCCTAATGAGCGCCATAGCGCTCTGTCTTCACCTGCCGGCAGTCCTTCGCAAATTGTCATCCCACCTGGTCGGAGGGCGTCCTACACTACGTTTGCCTAGTCGAGGTCTCCACTGTAGAACACGTTTACCCCAGCGGTTGTCGGTTCTTCGCGAGATATGGCCGGCCCACTGCCAATTCAGCTTGCTAATTCTTTGAGCTATGTCGATAACTTTGGTTCTCTGTCGGATATATTCGTTGCGAATCTTATTATCTTATAATATATCCTATCCTTATTAAGCTTTTTGCTTTTAATAAATCAAACCTTTTCATAACCGTATATTAAGCATAAATTGCAATGAGTCTTAAAAACAACCTTAATGTAATAAAGCAAGGTCGGTTATCCAATGTTAAATAGCCTAGGTTTATTGTTGATTCCCGACACGGTGGAAATTAAAATACAATGCGGGTTGCGAATAGGCGAATGTGTGATGGCGGCGTAGTTGAAAGGCATTGGATGGCAATATATCCATCAGAGCGCTTGTTCTTAGGGTTGGCGGTGCATTTTTATTCGATTTTATTTCAATGTCTAACGAAATTTAAGACCAATTGAAAACCATATTGATTGAGGGATTTATATATTAATCCGGAACTTTATTTCTCTTTTGCAAGATTAAGTACTATAGACGATGCATTAATTCAGTTAAGGTATTGATACCAGTTTGAAATAGCATTTTTATTTAAGTAATTGCGTGAATGAGGGTGTGATTGTAAAGATGAAGAAAGGCATGTTACGTTGGTTTGGACACATAGAAAGGATGAGTGAACAAAGATTGACGAAACAGATATACAAAGCAAAAGTGTGTGCAAGAAGAGGCAGAGGAAGGCCACGTTCCAACTACCTGGATCAAATGGATCGGACTCTGAAGGACGGGAACGTTAAGAGTACTCGAAACCGACGAGCATGTATGAAGAGACTGATGAATGTGGACGAAGCGAAAGAAGTATGTAAGTCTAGAGAGAACTGGCGCTCTATACTCTCTGCCTACCCCGCTGGGGACTTGGCGTGATGATACGTATGTATTTAAGTAATTAATCTTGTGATAGTTTATTGAATAGCAAAATCACGACAGTAGCAACCAAAGAAGATATACTATTAAGTTATGTACCTATTCAACTTATTGAAATCATATTTTTATTAATTATTCGTGTATATAGCCACTTTAAATACTTATTCATAAATACATTTTTTAATTCATTGCTGGTGTGGTGAAAATGCAGAATGATTTAAGACATTTTGTAAATTTTACAACAAATACATTTATATTTAAATTATATAGTTTTTTCATCGTAAGTTTAATTTATTATTTTAGTAAATACAGTTATTGTTATAGAATTAAGGTGTTTAGTCTTAGTTTCTATAATAATTATATAATTATACTAAGTTCATATGTATGTATGTACCTATGTATAGGTATGCCTAAACAGTAGACTTAGTGAAATAAATTATTATTACTATAAAAATGTGTAATATAACATTATGTTTTACATATTGGCACCCCTAGTCAACTCAACGCGTGCGCAACGGTTGCAATTTGTAAGCGGCGCGCGCGCACAGCTTTCCCGATGCAAGCAAACAAGGATCAATCCTACGCTTATCTAAATTGATTCATGTCACACTTAATACAACGGCTTAAAGACCACAATTGATTGTAGCAACTTCAGTAATGTGAATGTAGGTATAGTTTGTGAGTAATATTTAAATCTTCATGAAAGGTGTGTGTTGTTCGTTTAAATGCAAAGCAAAGTGAAGATTATAGTTAATCATAGTTTATATAGTGACAAATGGATTTAGTTAATAGCCGTGGTGACAGAGTGGTTCCAGTAGTTGCCTCACAAAGATCGCAAGTTCGAATCCCAACTGTGCCAATGACTTTTTCTGAACTTAAGTACAGTGATTGAAACCTGCATATTACGTCTGAGAAGAAATCCAAAAGATTATATATAGTCGTGCTCGAGTAACGGCAATGGACTCACCATCTGAAATCTTGGCACCTTAAACATATAATTATCTAGCGGCAAGTGGGTGTGTGGGTACTGTACACCTCTGCCTACCCCTGCGGAGACCCTTGTGGGAAGGCGTGAGGCTAGATTTAGGTATCAAAAAGCAGTGCGAATAATTTGCATGTGAAATAAAGATTGGATTAAATAGCGTCGACAATTAATGACCACGACCAACCTTTATAATCCATTATTTAACTTACCGCCATGAAAAGGTTAAATAATTGACTTCCTGATATAAATACCTGTCATCATGTGAAAAGACAGCCAGTTCTCTCCAGACTAACATACTTCCTTCGCTTCATCCACACCCATCATTGTCCTTTCACTTACTAATATTAATATCATAAATGTTAATGTAAGTCCGTTTGTTTGTTTAGCTTTCACGTAATAACTACTAAAGAGATCATTATGAAGCTTTGTACACATATTCTTCAATGTATTCAAAAGGATAACGGGACTTTTAATACAAATAAAACTAATTAAATACGTAGGTGAATCAGCGGGGCACAGCTTGTTAATCATCATTTTAAACGTAACAGTTCCAAGCAACTTACCACTGGCGTTACAAATTAACTCGACAATGTCAAAGTTTTAGTGCCAATAAACACTGGCTGAATGTTATCGAATAAACAATAGATTATGTGATCGGATTCGTAAGCGATTCATTCGATTGTGTAAAGCGAGATAATCATTCCGAATTGAATCGAGATGTGGCCAAGCTCACAATGAAGTCATGAGTGGAATTTTCGAAGGCGTGAGGATATATTATATATATATATTATTATTATTCTGGGCAATACAGATCCATGTCTTGATTTGTTGAAAACGATATCAAGATTTGAGTTTAGTGGTATTATTAGTATACATATAGTATACATTTTTGTAGCTATAGAACTGGCAACATATATAGAGTTATTATTTAGGGTCTAATTGGTAATAAATTATACGTTCTATGGGAAAACCTTACTTTGAAAAGAGCTGATTTAATATTAATCTCGTAATGCCAAGTGGTTTCGTTCGGTTTACATTCATATATTACATACTCTTTATAACATTAGTGATCCGAAAGTGAAAGTCCCGTTAAAATTGGTTCAGCCAGAACAAACAGATTGTCAATTGTTATCAATACTATACTGAAAGTATGGTATTTAATATGCAATATTTCAATATTACAAACAGACACAAAAAATATATATATAGGTAAATACACTTGGCATAGGTATATATATCCTCACGCCTTCCCACAAGGGTCCCCGAAGGGGTAGGCAGAGGTGTATAGGTAATACCCACACACCCACTTTCCGCCAGGGGTATATTAGGTGCCAACGTGACAGATGGCGAATCCATCGCCGTTACTCAAGCACGACTATACATACGCCTTTGAATTTCTTCTCAGACGTATGCAGGTTTCCTCCTCTCGGTGTTTTCCTTCACCGTCCAGCTCATGGTGTGACTAATCACTGTACTTAAGTTTAGAAAAACTCATTGGTACAGTCGGGATTCGAACTTGCGACCTTTGCGTCGCAGGCAACTGTTCGAACCACTCGGCCACCACGGCTTGGCATAGGTATTGTATTATATTATCATTTAGAACTAGTGCTCGTGCCACGGCGGACTTAATACGCGGCGTACGTTCATACAAACACATTGTAGATTCAAAAGGCAAATCTGAGTAAACGCTACCATTTAAATGGAGGTTTTATCTTCACGGCTAAAACATCGTAACTAAAAATAGGTATATCAGATAAAGAAGCTAATGTAGACGGTGTTAAAGTCGATATTGCAGCAGCAGTGGTTGAAGGTGTGATAATTAAAGAAAACGATGACGGCACGGAACGCGATACAAATTTATAAATGTTCGCTTGTTATTCCTTGGACGGTAATATTATGTAAGTCAATGTAGATTAATAGGTCAATGTACTTGCCATTCGCTTGACTTTTTATTAGTCAAATGTAATCGAATTTTCTATTTTGCATAGTGATGGCGTTTTATGGTTGAATGTCGATATGTTCTCTGTATTTGTTTCCATTACCAACGTTTATTGGATCTTTTCCATTTGTAGCGACTGTGTTATGTCTAGAAATCGAATAGTCGTATCAAATATCTCGTTTCATTTGGGATCTAGATTGTGCAATGGTTTTGATGTCTTAAAGTTTGCGTTAGTTTCAATAGAATTTAAATTATGTGATGTATCGGACAAAATTGATCACCATTTTGTATCTATGCCAATATCTAGTGTTTCTCAAAATTTTGGCAATCTCAAGTATTCTTATACCTTGCAAAAGTATATATTTTTCACAAGTATGTCGAAAAATTAAAAAAATATATTTTTTTACTTTTTTACTTAATTTTTGTAGTAATTGTGGTTACATGTAATTGGTTGGACACATTTTTATGTTTTATTATGGCATATTCTGTTAATTTTAAGGTGTTCTTACTAGTTGATGATCCAAATAAATAAAATAAACCTTCTAAAGTGTAAGCTTTGGTTGAGTCAAGTACTGTTTATATATTCCAATCGGTTGATCCACACACACAATTCTAACAAGACTCTAAAGCCTACTCAAGCAATTTCCATTACTTCGAAACTGCCGACAAAACTAGAATAAGTAAAATTTAGATGGAACATTCCGAAACATATTCTTATTACAATATTAAATTAACAAGACATGTCAACTAAGAGCATAGAAAAATAAATTGTCATCGAGCACGTAGCCTAATCGAGTATGTATGTTCAATCGAAATGATTATTTCAAGATACGACGCGTACCGGCCATCATCTAAATGTTATTTATCGCTGTAAACCGATAAAGCCTAATAAAGAATCGAATAAAATACGTAAACGGCGACACGTTCGGACAGTACCGAAGAAAAAATCCAACGTATATTAGGAATAAATAGATTTTCAAATGCGCGCCCATTTGGAGGCGTCCAACCGTGGATTGAAAACGTGGAATCGATTGAAGTGAGCGCAGTTATCAATAGAATGTATCGACTGATTATTGTAATGACAATTTATGCGCTAGTCAAGTGGAATATGTAAACGGGCCCTGGACAAGTAAGGCAGAGCCTTCAAGTTAATGGGACCACCCGTGTGAACTCTCACTTCCACGGGTAATTTGTTGGACGATAGTTTTTAGCTTTTGATTGTGATTTACTTCTGCCGTAATCTTTTATGTATTAGTAATATTAGCATTTTTAACTGGTTTACTTTATTAAATGTATAAATTACACGGGCTATTACCTAGATGTATATTATTGTTTGAACCCACGACCGGTTATGTTAACCTGAGCGTCGTGGAGAAATGTTACGGAAAGTACAAGATTGTTTTAATATTCTATGTAATAACAATTACATTCACACCATCCCATAAAAGTCCATGAAAGATTTGGCACTACCCTCTTTTCACCAGAGATATAATCTCTACATGGTCTAAAAGAAAGTCGCTTTGCGGTGACCAGAAATCATAATTATACATATAATTAAAGCGTGTGTAACCACGGGGTAAATCCAGTAATCCAATATGCTTTTTAATCTACCTAAGTTTAGAACGGGAGTTTGCATTTTCTATTCCCATAGTACAAGCCTTTCTTGGTTGTTCCTGACCAGGTCAATTTGTACACACTTGCTTAAGATTTTATTACCATAAACAATTTATATTTATAAACATTAAGAAATATTAATATTATATTTTTTACACAAATTTTAAATAAATCCGAAAAATAACCTAAAAGTTTACGTTCACCAATTCTACAAGAACAAAGTCGCAAGCGGAAGCTAAAGCTAAGGCCTAAACACATTTACCTCAATGATTCAAACTTTGTGCCGTAAATAGTTGTACATTGAAAAATATAAGTTTGAAAACGGTTAATCTAAATAATATGCATAAATTATAACATAATTATAATTAATTCAGTATAAACATAAAAAAACTGACATAAAAGTGTTTGCTTATGGAACGATCAATGATGAGAATCTAATACGTACGTAGGTGGCAAGGTGGCTTAAGACAGTGTCACGGTTGACGATGCGTGTAATATCTGCGCACGCGCCGCTAGTTTGATAAATAATGTGTTGTTTGGTGTGTTAGTAACGAGGAATGGATATCTAAATTTCGTTAATTCCTCTCAATATATATGCCGTTTTGTAATGAAGCGAACAAACTAGATAAAATAACATTTTTATTTAAATCAAGTTTTATAATACGTGTGGCCTATATAAACTGTTCCAACAACGATTAAACATATTTGTGTATAAATTAGAAGTTAAGATTGTAGGTTCGAACCCTGGCGGTCTGTACCAATGAGGTTTTCTGAATGTAAGAACAACCATTTATCACACCATGCGATTTATGGTGAAGGAGTTAGGAAATCTTCTTACTTTTTGTGGAGTATTTAAAGACTTTTACTGAGATGAGAGTCGGCGATAGACTTGCTTTTATATTTGCGGTAAAACAGATTTAACTACAGTTGCTGGATTCTTAGGGATTCCCAAATACATATGTAGTATATAGTTCTTCTTACTTATTTTTATAGCTTTTTATAGCGAGTATCGATTAAGTGGCTTTGTTATAAAAAAAAACTCTATTTACTTCGTGCTAGATGGCGAGTCCATCGCCGTTTCTTGAGCACATCTATGCATACGTCTTTGAACTTCTTTTCCAACGTGCACACGTTGTTTTCGCGCGGGTTTCTTTATGATGTTTTCCTTCACCCTAAAGCTGATAGTGTGACTAATCACAGTACTCAAGTAAAGAAATACTCAATGGTACAGTCGGGATACGAACATGACAACATTGTGTTGCAGGCGTCTGTTCGAACCACTGCTTTTAACTCTGTTTACAATCATATAAAAGCGGCTACTTCCCTTACTATGTAAAGTTTTATAAAGCTCTTTTCAAGCCGATAAAAAATATATAAATTTTTTACTACATCCACACATCTCGCACGCAGAACCCTCATAAAAATGTTAAATTATATTCAATCTACTTATCTAATTCGGCACGTGTACGCACGTTAATAAAATGCCTCCTAATGACTCGTTTGCATATTCAAGCTGCTTATAATGTATTACATATTCTGCACATATATATATATATATATATATATATATATATATATCCCCACGCCTTCCCACAAGGGCCCCCGAAGGGGTACGCAGAGGTGTATAGGTAATAAACCCATACACCCACTTTCAGCCAGAGGTCTATTAGGTGCCAACGTGACAGATGGCGAGTCCATCGCCGTTACTCAAGTACATAGGCACATATCAGCACACCTGTACAAATAACGAACTGCTCTTCACGTCTGTACACTGGACCTTGGACAACTACCTTAGACTTGTACGCCGAATAATCTATACAGAATCTTCCGTTCAGAATTAGTCACTCGACAGCATAGTATTTTAAGAGGTAAATAGCAATGGAAGAGGACATATTAATTTTCTTCTGTACTGCTAACACTGTTCCAATAATTATAAGGTTTGTATATACATCCTCACGTCAAGTCCCTCACGGGGTAGACAGAGAGGATGAGCCAGTTTTCTTAAGACACATACCTATTTTGCTTTATCCATAACACGTGAAATCCGGTTCCAAGTACTCTTGACGTATTTCAACCTTCAATATATCTAAAGATCGATTCGGACTAACTCTTCTTCCACAAACTCGCTTTGTATACGTATCTGCTAAGTCAATCTTACTTAACTCATCCTTTCTTTATGTCGAAACCAACGTAGCATACCTTTCTTCATCTTTTAAAAAAACACAACCTTGTTCACGCCAGTTGCAATGCAAATCTCTGCACCTGGGATTCGATCTAAAATTGTTTCGCTGCACATTTTGACACAACTACAATAAAGTTAGACCATGATTTTCAGAAATTGGAACGTGTAGTTTTGAAGGTGCTTAATTTCCGAATAGTCAATTAAATATATATATATATATATAGTTATATATATATATATATATATATATATATATATATATATATATATTTATATACAACAAGAAAGTGGCAAACAAGCATACGGCCCACCCGATGGAAACGGTTACCGTAGCCTATTACACTCACGATACCTAAGTATCACTTCTGCGCGTTGGAGACTTCAGGTTAGAGAGTTATACCAGTGTTGGCAACATAATTAGGCCCTAATCCTCGGTTAAGCAACACAATATAATAATCTTCCCGAGCTCATTACTGGAACCTACCTAAATATACCGACGACTCACTTAATACAAGTTGTAATTAGCATCATAACCTTTAACGTAAGTAACCAATGGTATGTCACATCAAATCAACAACATTTTATTCAACGAGGGACACAGGGGAATACTTAGTGAACGTCACATACTAAATATAAAACTACAGTTACCACCGTGTGCACGAAAAATATCTGTCAGAATGACAAACGGCGAAACAAACTCCCCGGTTTCCTTTTTACCATTGGTTCCCTTCTACCCTTTTACTTATATAGGTATGTGATAAATATCCTCTGGTGCTGCAGTGAATAGACATGTTAATGCTTTGAACTTTTGAACTCCAGTCAGGTTCACATTTAAAAGAATTTGCAAACTGTCGCAACGTGGCAGAGGTTGAGCATTTGAATATCCCGCTAGTGGAGATGTGCAGGCGTCGCGTGAGGCACAATTAGTCATAAAGCATGTTTCGAACGAGAGCTATGCTATTTTTAATACTAGTAAGATGACAATACACTATACACAAGTACACGGCTTCCCTAATACCACCCTAAGAGCTCCCGTACGAGGTAGGCAGAGAGAGTAGAGAGCCAGTTGTCTCTGGACTTACTTACTACTTACTTACTTACTAGCTTCATACATTCAACTTATACCACCACATTAGCAGAAATGATCACGTGGTCGTGCTAATTGTAAATAAATAAATACATACATATCATATGTCGTAAGTCTAGAGAGAACTGACGCTCTATGGCGAGAGCGCCAGTTCTCTCTAGACTTGCGTACCATTTTCGCTTCGTCCACATTCATCAGTCTCTTCATACATGCTCGTCGGTTTCGAGCACTCTTGACGTTCTCGTCCTAGAGCGTCCGATCGATTTGATCTAGGTAGGTTACGTTGCAGGCGACTACTCAAACCACTCTTTTTTTAAATATTATATGATTAAAAATATCACGTTTTTAGCGATCGTTTTTAGACCTGGACATACCTTCATACTCTTTCGTCAATGCTATAAATTGAAATTTTAGCATCGCGTAGCTTTCGCTATAGTTGATGGTTGTCAAGACGCGTGTTGTAACGATGCGATACGTTTATCGGTTATGTTAATAGGTTTTTGCGTTTATGAGGCTAGAGGTCACCGGATTTGCCGTCCACTTGATCATCAATGTAGGCTATTTTCGCATATAGTTTTTATGCGAGAGTGTACCTACTTTAAGCCTGATTTATTATAGCTTCTACAAATAAATAAAGGATTAATATTCTAATAATTTTTATTGTCACCTGCTAATCGTAGTTGTAGTAGTAGAGTCACACAACCTACTAAGTCTAACTATTATTATTTTTTATCTATGTCGTGTTGTCCATGAATTTATTATCAAAATTTAAAAACTTTTGAGTTTGAATTTTTGTTGTGAAAGTTTGTTCGAACATACCACAATTCCTGTACGATGTTGAAAGTATGTAATTAATTTTTTACTTACCATTATTTTTAAACATAATATTAATATCTAAATTAACAGGACTATTCATATTAATTGAAATGACGATATTAATGAGTATAATATATCCTCACGCCTTGCTTCAAGGGCCCCCGAAGGGAAGGTTAGGTAGGGGTAGGGGACCCAGGAGGTCCCACAAGAGGCCCACTTGCCACCCAATTATCGAGTATGTATCATATTAAGATGAGAAGAATGCATAGAGTTGACCCTAAAAGGCTTGATTATGTATACTGAAATCATAATTTTTTTTGGTTATAATTAATTCATGACATGGATATGCGTCCTTCAGTCGAACAAGTTTTAAATATTTAATATATTTTTGTAAATTGTATTAAAATACGTGCCACGCATTTCGTGTTTTAGAGGCGACGTTACTTAAAAAATGTTATTTATAAGCTAGCTGTCCCGCCCAGCTTCGTCCTGGTGTAAAAGTAAAATTTCCTGAAACCCTATCGTAGCGCCACCTATCGGGTCCAATTGTGAATCTAAACCATTCTCGAGTCCACCTGAAGACAGACGGAAAATTCATTAAAATCGGTCCAGCCGTTTACGATTCTATAAAGGACATACAGACAAACTTTCATTTTTATATATACAGATATCAGAACTTAAAATGCCTCTTGGCAGTGCTAATTTATGTTAATAAAATAATTTATAAGCTTTTCACTTAGACGTATTTTTAGTTAAGAATAAGGATATAAGAAAATCGAATCTAGCGAACGAACTAAGTAGCTTTAGTTATATCCAATTTATTCATAAAAAGCTATAGACGTTTTTTTTATCATATATCGTTACACATTTAATTATATATATATTTTTTTATACAACAAGAGTGGCATACGGCGCCCACCTGATGGGAAACGGTTGCCGTAGCCTATTTACGCTCACGATACCGAAGTATCGCTTGCGTGTTGCCACTCTGTGTTCGGAGTATTATAGTGTGTTGGCAGCATAAGGTTTAATCCCTCTGCTTCCAACACATTGTAACAATCTTCCCCCCTCCCCAAGGAGCTCGTTACTGGAAACCTTATCCACCGCATAGGAACACAACACAATAAATTGTGTTATTTGGCTACGGACTTCTATAAGGTGGAGGTCCTGCCCCAGTCGGGCAGCTCCGAATTCGAACGGAAAACCCGTTATGCCCTACCTCTCTTCTTCATAATTATATAACGATTTAAAATCAATATGCCTTACATACTAATCACTTCACTTTTTGTGCCAACCCTAAACTTGATGCGATATATATGAATATGTATATGTAACACAATTTCAAGGTTAAATAAAGACTACATTAATGTGAAAAATAATAGTAATATAAAAGTAGCTCAGAATTAAAAAAAAACTTTACCAAAAATATTCACCGCCATTTCACCTCAAAATTTAACGTGAGTTCAAAATCGAGGCACCAGTAATAAAAGCGTAGGGGTAATCATTTTTATTGCGTACGGGGGCGTAGTCATATCGATTTCGATGAATCGTAACAATCGAGTATTGAGTGATAACTCGGGCCACCCGAGATCGTGAAATCATTCGATTATTATTGATTGTGAACCAATTTGCTCGATTGCTTCGCGGAAAAATCAAACGCTGTCACATTGACATTTAGTAACCTTCAGAGAAAATTGGATGGCATTTCACTGTGTGCGTGTTGTAAGAAAATTAATTGGAGGTAAATTTGGATATAATAATAATAATAAATACCTGGGACAATTCCACACAAATTGACCTAGTCCCAAATTAAGCAAAGCTTGTGTTATGGTAACTAGACAACGATATATTTACTTATATAGATAGCTATATACATAAATACATAGGACATCCAAGACCAAGGTACAAATACTCGTGTTCATCACACACATATCTGCCCTCAACGGGATTCGAACCCGCGACCTCAAGTTTCACAGTCAGGAGATCTAACCACTAGACCAGACGGTCTATTTATACACATCAGCATTACCACATTTACTTACAACTAATTACATTGTTTTAACTACATGTATGAAGAGTCTTATCAATATGGGTGTAGCGAAGAGGTGACGATGACTAGAGTGGACAGCGAATCAGTAAGTGACCTTAAATGATACCTTTTTCATTTAATTAAAGAAAAAAACATAGAATAAAATCTCAGTTAAGATATACTGAAGCTCACGATATAACATATTATTCTCTATATTATGTCATAGAATGTATTAATCTTAATTACTAATTTAATATTGTTGAGTCAATGGGTTGAAATTTTGGTTTAGCCTTTATTTGAATATTGCGAAATCCTAGGCTTAATGTTTTCCTTATCTCAACGATTCTTAAGCATTTAATAAAGGACAAAATTGTTCTTTATTTACAGTTGTCAAAATGGAAATAATCTATACAACCTTTCTTCATACACATTCCCACCAAACCGCAAGTCGCATGAACATTTTAATGAGCACTCTATTTAAGACCCCGGATAACCAACAATAGGTCCAATCAGCATTCGAAAACTACGAGCTTACTACCGTTACAACGTCACTATAATCGAATAATCGATATAATCACGCTCGATTCAGTATCGATACAATGATCGACATAGTGACGCCCTGTCCACCTAGACGTAGATACAAAAGAAAAAGAAAGTGTTGAGACCGTTAACGATGTTTAAATTTGGAATACATTTGAGTTTGATATCGAATTCAAAATGACTCTGTTATTTTGACGCAGCGAATTTTGTATCGTCTTTGTTAGCGTCAAAGTTGTCAGAGCTTTCTCCGGATCGATATTGTTAATTCTCATATCCAAATGAAACGAATGAAAACGAACGAATTGAATGAATGAAACATGCGAGAGCATTGATCTATAAAATTAACTGTGATATTCACATTGTGGTGTATTCAATTTGATAGAATTCTGTATTCATTAAACCATGATCATCTCCTTTTTAAGTGTTCTTAGCTTTCCAAATCTCTGTACTTCGAATATAGCTTGGTTTTAAATCCAAGTGGGGATCCATCCTATTTGGGCCAGCGGGCCTCGTATCTCGAAGCTCATTATTTTACAAAAAATAAAGTAGGCATCTAGATACAAATCAACCATTTGTCGGCTTATGTATAATTTATACCTTTCATAAGCGCCTTTTACAAGCCGCATTGTAATCAGACCAAACGCCCTCTCATTATATATTTCATGCGAATATTTTATTGCATAAAATGTCTCATGCTTAAGGAAACGGTTAACGTTAATGCCTCTTGATGGCAGGTTATGTGCTTTGGAGCTTTTGGTTAACATTCCAATGAGTATTAATACTTCATTCTTGCTCATTTAACACATTTTGTGATAAAGATTACGGAACGTTATGACTAAATGGTGCATGCACAGAAAATAAATGGTCGTGGAAACTCGTGAGCAATAAACAATATTTTGTATCTTTTATTTTGGTAATCCACGAACATTATAAGTAAGGATTTTCAGTGAAGGAAAGTCTGCGTTTGAGAAGAAATTCAAAGAGTATCCATATGGAATAGTAATGCTTGGAGTACAGCGTAAAGTGTGTGTACGGGTACTGACTGATAGGTGTGTACCTATGCCTACCCCTTCGGGGACCCTTGTGGGAAGGCGTTACATTATCTTCTTAAGTACTTATACCGGCTAAGTGGGATGCTAATTAGCATACTTAATAGTGATGATAGTGAAATTGTTAGGTCAATAGAAGTTTTTTGAGTGTATGTCTAAAATTTCAAAATATATTTAATATATTGCATATTCCCATAAATGCTTTATGTATTCCCACTTGTTTTTATTAGAGTAAGATATTTGTCATTCCCACTTTTATAATTTTTTTTTATTAAGTCTAGTTATCAGTGTTAAGTGATTACTCTGTGTAAGCTGTCTCACACCTGTTATTAGTGAGTAGGCTAGTCTGTATTATAGTTATACTATTTTTTTATGTAACATTTGCCTATGAACTGTTGGTGTGTCAATAAAGTAAATAAATAAATAATTTCTATTTACAATGAAAGTATAGCAGCGCTTTTGTTTACGTATAGCACCGGTTGGTGCCAACCCTAAAAATTATAATAAATTATTCATGTTACGTACGAACATTAAAAGTCATTAAGACAACGCGAGCGCTGGCGGGCTGCGATGCCTACACTAAAGAGATATTTTTTTTTATATAAAATAATTTAGACCTTTGTAAAGTTATTTCGTATATTTTAACCTAATGGGACATTATAATCAAAAGTAGCTGACATGTACAATAGGCTCAAGTACGGTAGTAAAAAATTTTTGTATATTAATTACGTTTCATATTATAATATAAAATAAATAGTTGTATACTAATTACGTTATCAATGGAAGCATTTTTATAATAATATGTATATCTTTGCGTAATTCAGCCACATATGGAGTGTTGCCACCTGTGGGCTGGAGCCCCTGGATACCAGCTAGGGCCTTTTGACGCGGTTCAGAAACGCGCCGCTAGAATTGTCGATGATCCTTTGCTCACAAGCGGCTTGGAACCACTAAGTCTGAGGAGAGACTTAACCTCCCTACGTGTGTTCTACCGTTTGTATAATGGCGAGTGTTCGTGTCAATACTGTACTTAATAATAATATATATCCTCCGCCACTTTCTCCACTTTTTGCCAGAGATATATTTTAGTTGCCAACGTGACAGATGGCGAGTCCATCGCCGTAACTCAAGCAGGACTTGAGTGACTACTACGATACAATACGCCATATAATGTATGCAAGTCTCCTCCCGATGTTTTCCTTCACCGTAGAGCCCTTGGTGTAACTACTCACTGTGCTTAAGAAAAACTGTTCAGAAAAGCTCATTGGTACAGTCGGGATTCGAAATTGTAATCTTTGTGTTGCAGGCAACTATTCGAACCACTCGGCCACCACGGCTTCTACTTAGGGTGTACTTAGTCTTAGTGCAATGTAAATTCCACTTCCTCCCACACACTAAAAGAAATCCAAGTTATAGCATCGTGTTGGAAGAATATTATGCTCATTCTCATTTCCAAACACCTCGTAAGTTTTTACTTTAGTTATCGTTAACGTTTTAATGCGGTTTTAACCGGTTAGTTTATATATACTAAGCATCGAAAGCTTTATAAAACCGTTTTGTTAACCCGAACCTTTGAACTTTCATCACTAAATACCGTTATCTTTCTTTTAATTTCGCATAACATCATTAAAGTTGTATTATGGCTCTATCAACGAATGTATTAATGCTTGATAATTCGAATATTACGACCTTTTGGAGGCATTTATGGTTTTACTTATATATCGTGCTTCTGTAATGTTATGATATTGGGAAGGCTACTTAATATTATTGCTTATGAACATACTCATTTGAAATTATTTAAACTTGGATTTTACCCGGAGTTAATTTTTTTAGCGGGGCAGGCAGAGAATAGATCGCCTGTTTTGCCTAGACTTACATAACTTTTTCGCTTGATCCAGATTCGTCAGTTTCCATATACATGCTCATCAGTTTCAAATACTCCGTTCCCATCCTTGAGTGTCTAATCGATTTGATCTAGGTACTTGGAACGTGGTCTTCCTCTGCCTCTTGCAGAGTTTCATTCTCATAATGTAATAACAAATGTTATTTGAGTCCTATTGAGGGACTACTTTAACCATTTTTTTTATACAACAAGAGTGGCAAACAAGCATACAGTCCACCTGATGGGAAACGGTTACCGTAGCCTATTTACGATCACGATAACGAAGTATCGCTTGCGCGTTGCCACTCTGTGTTCGGAGAGTTATAGTGTGTTGGCAGCATAATGGGTTTAATCCCTCTGCTTCCAACACAATGTAACAATCCTCCCCCCTCCCCAAGGAGCTCATTACTGGAAACCTTATTCAACGCGTAGGAACACAACACAAACATTTGTGTCATTTGGCTACGGACTTCTGTAAGGTGGAGGTCCTGCCCCAGTCGGGCAGCTCCTAATTCGAACGGGAAACCCGTTATTCCCTACATCTCTTACCAAATATGCGAATATTTTACTTAGCGACTATTTCTTATCTACCAGAAAGTTTTTATCTACTTAGCTAGTGATTTATCACACCTTGAGCTTTACGGTGAAGGAGAACATTGAGAGAAAACCTGCGTTTATTTTAACAAGATGGTAACTGAATAGTTATCTAGTTAGTACCTAAATAAAACTTCAGCATGAAAAGAGTGTTTGTGAAAAAGAGTGTGCTTTCTTTTTTGTTAGTGGAGCCTTCAATGTCCAACTGTCTTGGGGGGGACGGGCGCGTATGTGAGATTAGTAATCTCTAAAGCCTCGGTGGCCATGGTTTGTGCATGTAGGAGGGCTATAGGGCACCGGTCCTGCACTTTACCTGAGTGCGTCCCACGGGCGGCTAGCCTCGCTCCAAGCTACCTCGCTGTGCCATCAGCAACTTCAGCTACATCACTCTTCCGTAAATAATCAACATCAGGACCCAACCATCCTTTGCCTACACCAACGGGGACCTTTATGGGAAGTCGTGAATATACGTTTTATTTTGTGGTAACTGATCTAAATTTAAAGTCGCGCTATTGCATCGCAATTAATAACTAATAGAGCAATTTAGGTATGAGTTAAGCCGCCATGAAGTGTTGTAACTGGTTCTCATTAAACTCCTAAACCTTAAACAATTAAAGCTAACCGCAATTCAGCTCGCAGCACCGGAGCGGATCGCAGCGATTATTGAAAAGTGTGCAAATTACAGGGTTATCGATAACATCGCGCCGTAATGGCCGACCGAACGCCAACCGATGGTAATTTCT
This sequence comes from Drepana arcuata, assembly GCA_016069955.1. Lineage (NCBI taxonomy): Eukaryota > Metazoa > Arthropoda > Insecta > Lepidoptera > Drepanidae > Drepana > Drepana arcuata. The sequence continues at coordinate 7,142 of JACCPG010006421.1, read as the reverse complement.
TTTAAATTCCTTGTAATTTTATTGTCCCACATACGCAGCCAATAGTTCTCAAACATTTTATTTATAAAATATTAAGTAAAATTTTTATACAGTTCTCAATTAATGAAATTATAAACTTGGTATGGAAGCCGTCCATAGGTGGCGATTCCCGCTTCCTATCACATGCTTTTTTGGCACCTTGGTGATATATAAAAAATCGTACATACATACATATCCTCACGCCGAGCCCTAACGGGTAGGCAGAAAAAACGTATATATCCGTGGTAAATAGCCTAGGTTACAAATTCAAAGCCCGAAGATTTAACTAATTAGTTTTATCTGAATAGTATTTTTTCAACCCATCACATAAAAATAGAGAAATGGCAACAGATTCGCCATCTGACTTTGACAACTAATAAATATTTATTGAATAATAATTATGTATGTACACACAGCGTATTAAAGGAACGTACTATTAAGGATATAGTACGTTAGCAAAATTTTAAAAACATGCTCATTGCTACGCTCTTTTGTATTTTTTTATTTATTTATTCATCAGTAGTACAGCTAAACCCAATAACACAAATTAGTAATTATAAGAATTCACGCACTCATCTCAGAATACTCCAGACATGCTGCCGTGATAGCCTTCCATCCGACCGCAAACACTCATATGCTCCGCTCTTTGGAATAATATTTGTTAAGCAAAAGTTTGGTGTTTTATGACTTACGAATGATGTAACCATGTGAGCGTAGTATGTTTTTTAATTCAATGCTTTAATAACGTATTAATAATATTACATTATTTTCCAGTGCTAAGGTATTTAAGTCCTCTCATACGATGTAATCATATAATTTTCCTAAAATTCTACTGATTTGAAGTAAGCAGAGGTATTAGCTACACAACTCTGCCTACTGCCTGCTCCCACATCCACTTCCCGCTGGTGATGTTTTTATATATTTTAGGTGCCAACGTGACAGATGGCGAGTCCATCGCCGTTTCTCAAGCTCGACTATACATGCGTCTTGATAATAGATCTGATATAATATACATATATATATGACTAAGAAGCTGTATCACCGCATATCAGCATCTAATCGTTTTATTTTTATTGATAATAACAAATTACTAAAACAAAATATTCTGAATTGGACATAAAATAACACTAATAATAATTCATATTAATAGCTGTACGTACAGTGACAAAATATCAAAAGCTAATCGAAGTTTGCACAATCCGCAGAGCTTACATTTGAATTGAAAAGCGCTCTGAGTGAATTAAATAATTTGCTTCGTAGTTAAATACTAACACCTAAGCCTCCTTTCGATATTTACGTTCACCATAACGCTCCTGATGTGATTAATAGACTCTACTTAACTATAGCAAAACCTATTTAGTACCGTCGGGATTCCTACGTGCAATTGGGCGACAGGAGATTAGAACTTCTCAACAACCACCGTTCTTTATCGACTCATCTTTAAAATAGTATAAATATCTGTTTTAATTACCTGGTTTTCTTTTATTTCGAGGATGAAATTTCATAGTTTCTTGAGCGTCCTAGAAAGCAGGCTACTCGCCGAGGATGAAACACCGAATAGTTTCCCGACCGCCTGTGACGAGTAATGTGAGGTTTCTACTGACTTCAACCCTTTTGATGCCATCGTAAAGCTCCAAGCTCCATGTTCAGATGTGTTCCTCCCTGTTCGTGTTGAATATCAACCTATTGCTGATATCAGCGGTAAGTTAATTAAATGCAACTTAATATATGCTTGCCTAAGAAGACACGCGCGGTGTTTATGATTTGTATACACTGATTTGTAATTCAAAATCACGCGTGCGTTCACTGTGTCATGTGACGCCGTAAACATTATGATATGTTAGCTATTTAGTAACGGTGTTTTTAAATATTTGTGAATTAATTATACATCTGAGGATGTGCTCGCATTTCCTTTTTGCAGTAGGTACAGGAAGTATGCGGTCTGCCTGATGGCAAGTAGTAAATGCCGCCTAAGGATTGCTTACTTGCGCACGTTTCAAAGTAAATTTACGAAATAGCCGTATTATTAAATTTAAAGTTACATCTTTGATAGAAGCCGTGTTGGTCGAGCAACATAAAGATTGCTAGGTCAAATCCCGACTGTATCAATTAGTTTTTCTGAACTTAAGTACAGTGATTGGTCACACCACGAGCATTACGATGAAGGAAAATATCGAGAGGTAACATGCATTCGTTTGAAAAGTAATTCATAGGCGTATGTATAGTCGTGTTTGAGTAACGGTGATGGACTCGCCATCTGTCACGTTGGCACCTAAAATATATCTCTGGCGGTAAATGGGTGTGTGGATACCTATTACACCTCTGCCTAACACTTAGGGACCCTTGTGGGAAGGCGTGAGGATATATATATTTTTATACTACATGGGCGGCAAACAAGCGTGCGGTCCGCCTGATGGTAAGCGGTTACCGCCGCCTATGTACGCTTGCAACACCAGGGGTATCACTCGCGCGTTGCCGACATATATTATTATTATATCTTTGAGAGGTGTTGATATAGAAATGATCGATATTTTAAGGTGCAGTTTTAGTATATTAAGTTTTTAAAGCCACAATAAATCTAATCACAACGAGGTGCCAGTACGACACCTACGTTTAATTAGAAAACATGTGCGACACGCTCTGTCATGTTGGTTAATTATAATTTTTAATTTATATACAAAGAAATATGACACCAAAGCTTAAGGTAATAAGGGCGCTATTAGCATATAAATAGGCGGTTCAGCCCACGCAATTGTTAAAGTTGTATTTGTTTTTTTTTTAATTTGAATAAATAGTTAATTATGTTAAATACATGCGTGATCTTAGATTTATGCCATAAATCGGGTGGTCAAAGGGAGTGCATACCGTGCCCGAGGCGCCTCTCGTGAAATTGGAGAAATTTATAGCTCTCTCGTCCTACTGATTTATAGCCATGTTTGTATCATAATGAGCAATAGGCCTTACAAGTAGGTACTACAAACCTCCGACATGTCGGATGTTTGAAATACTTGACAAATCTGATTGTTATCTCTTCTCATTAGCTAGACTAGTGTAACGCTGTTTTATGGGCGGTCAGGTATAGCAACTCTGTTTAGAATTTTTGTAATCTATAGCGAATCTATATATATATATATATATATATATATATATATATTTGCGGGTTATTTTACCTAGGGAAGCAATAGTTGAAAAACGTGTTGTTTTTTTTATTTAACCCCTCTCCTATATCTTCTATATCGAGATCGCGGTGTAGAGGTCAGCTAAGAGGATTTAGGAAACTCCACCCGCAAGGTGGAACGCAGGGGTTAAATAAAAAAACAACCCGTTTTTCAACTATTGCTTCCATGTATGAAATTTAGTCAAAATATTATTTTTAGCATTATATTTATTTTCAATGTAATATAATAAAAACCTTAGCCACACCAACGCGTGGCCAGGGCAGCTAGTAATTCTACAGCGAAGTGCCGTGTTGGCCGTGGTGCAACACAAATATCACAAGCTAGAATCGCGACTGGACCAAAGAGTCTTTCTGAGCTTTAGTACAGTGTTTTGTACCTTGAGCTATCAGAAAAACTTATTGGTACAGTCGGGATGCGAAATCGCAATATTTGTGTTGCAGGCAACTACTCGAACTACTCGGCCACCACGACAAGAAACGTATTTTAAAGTGTAAATATTCTTAGTTACCAGATGATATTTTATTCTAAATTACTGAATGTGTCAAAAATATCATATCACCTCTATTTACATACTTATTGGATTTGATCTTATAGATTCAGCCAGACATAAAATATTTAAATAACATATTTTTTAATAATACATTTCTTAAAATTCATATCATTAATTCTTTTGAGAAACGACTTCGCTTGAAACAGTGAGGTATAATTTTTTTCTCGTTAATGTTACATTCGGACCTACATCTGAGAATACGTATATTATTCAAACTGTTAAATAATACCAAGACTTTTTCAATGAAATAGCCCATATGAACTGTTCCAAAGGATTTCTGAAGACGATTTTAGGAAAAAAACCCTTGCGGGTTCGATCTAAAGTAGACGCCAGTGTGGTAACTATGCTCAAATAATTATGCAACATTTTCTACACCACCATGGGGACAAATAAGCTTACCACCCGCCTGATGGCTAGGACTCACCACCCCTTACAAATGTTTGCAACACCAGTAGTCTCTCGCTATGCCGACCCTACAGGATCTTTTTTACTCCTAGCAGAACTCTAAAACTGTTGAAATACGTATCAGCTTTTGATACCTATCTCGGGTTTACTTTAAGCCTATTTGAAATATAACTTAATTTTGTAGTCTGAAGAGGATTTTTGTGTGTTGTTCACAATGTTAATAATATCGCTGCTGATTCAATGTCATTGAGAGAGGCAAGGTGTTTTCGATTACAGAGGAAACTTACAGATTGAGAGTCGTTTAAACGAATTATAATTTGATTAGAACAACGACAGTCTCAAATATGCTATCTTCAGGCAGGGATTGTTTTGTTGCAATGTTTGCAAAATCAAATGAAAAATTGGAATCCGACCTCTTTGAATAACAAAATTTGTGACTACAATAATTACGTTGTAAACTTAAAATATAATTTTGTTTTCACAAAAAAATCGCCATAAAATATAAATCAGTGATGATAATGACAAAATATTTTCTTACTCGTTACTAAGGCGGCGCGCTCACTTAAATTGATTCGACATTATCACACGACAAAAAGCTAGCAAATTGATTCGGAGTAGCAAATTGCTTACGGTGCGTCGAGCGCGACAATTTGCGGCGGGCCTGTCGCAGCGGCATTATTACATATACGAGTAAGTTCGTTATATGCTATTGAGATGGAAATCGGAACGGTTGATGGCAATCGACAAATTATTATTTATTTACTATGAGAAATCATCAAAAGGGATATTATATCGTGAATGAAAATTTAGAATTAGTATTTAATTAATTGTTCTTTAAGTAACATCATGAGAACACCAAAACGACTATTTTTCTTGTCTTCTGTGCGTGTGTGACTATTTATCTTAAAAGGCTGAACCAATTTTGATGAAACCTTTATAATGTACTAGCTTTTCCGCCCATGAAAATGTCTTCGCCCGGGTGAAAAAGTATAAAAATGTTGTGTTTCATAAAATCTTAGCTGACCTCTACATCGCATAAGGAATACTCCTACAATTTAATTTCAATTCAATCTTAAATTATCAAATCAATATATATAATAATATCAATATATATAATAAAATCAATATATATATATAATATATATAAATCAATAATAATCTTAAAATTTTAATTTCAAGTCAATCGGCCTTATAGTTCCTGAGCTTTCGTGATGAGTGAGTTCACAAATGGGATCTCCTATATATATATAATAATAATATATCCTCACGCCTTCCCACAAGGATCCCCGAAGGGGTAGGCAGAGGTGTATAGGTAATACCCATACATATATATATATATATATATATATATATATATATATATATATATATATATATTGTGTTCGAGAACGGTTTATATCCACAATTGAACACGATGGGGGCGTTGCGATATTTTTTATATTATATTTAAATTAAAATATATAATATATTTAAAATAAAGCCTTAGTAACTGTATAAGTTAAAGCCATTATTCAATCACAAGTTAATATTGATAGCAACTGCATGCCATATAAATCTAGTCAATGTTGGACACGTAATAAAACTGTTGAAGTGTCATTAATCAAATGACATTACATGTGACCGATAGTAAGAATGTTGAAATTAATGACAACCTATAGGGACTACCTTTGATTGAAATCCTTCTTACCTTACCTTTTTTTCGGGATTTAAAATAATTTCGGACCTTTTATGAATTATCATTAAAGGTCGGTTTGATGACAAAATAGCTTTTGTTAGATCTTTTACTACAGTCCAGTTAAGAAGTTAATAGTATTTATGATAAGTCCTTGAAGAACCTTGTTATGTTTTTTTACTATTAGCTTCAGTAGGATACATTTTTATTTTCAACACGATAATAATAACGATAATTCGCTAGGATTATTTTACGGAAATTTACCCTAGTCACCAAACTTAGCGAAACTTATACTAGACTACGATGTTTGTACTTATATTATAAATCCATAGAACATTCGAAATAAGATACGAATAGACGATTAGTTCACAAAAACTCCGCCTTGATTGAGTTCATCATTCGATTATCGGCTGCTACATACAAAACCTTGATAATCGAGTAAACGATTTTAAACACGGTTTTAGCAGTCTTCAACCAACGAGAAGTCTACTTCCAATGATCTGATTGTCAATTTCAATATGGTGACCGTAAAGTGTGTTAGGGCCACCCATGGATTTCAAGGAGTTCGAGAAATAAAAGCTAGTTAATACATTTTAATGTGACAAGAAATAAATGAAATTGATATTTTGCCTAGTAAAAACTTCCCGTATAAGACATATGCCGTTGCTTACAGGTACAGTTAAACTGCAATAAAATGTATTAATATAAAAAAATATACCATGAGAAACCTTATCCTACTAATTTATAATATTATAAAGTATATTTATAATTATGACTATATGTATTCATAATACGTATATCTTCACGCTTTCCCACAAGAGTTCCGATGGGTAGGCAGAGGTGTGTACGTAGTATCTTCACACCCACAATTCGCCGGAGACATATTTTAGGTGTCATTGTGGGAGAAGCTACATACAGCGCTTTTCTCAAGGACAAGTACACGTACTTCTTTAAATTTGTAAAGTATGCATTAAGTAATAAAATAAAATATTTATCTGGTCATTCATATTGACTGACTAAGCTCCAGTTAGCATGCATGTATGTATGTTTGTCTCAGTTCCATGTATAATAGTTGGTTCACTGTACAGATTATACGGACTCCATTCAGGCGTCAATCTTTAAACTGTCGCAATTCTATTTTGTACCGAGGTTGGACTAGACTAGTTATGGTATAATGCAAGGAGTTTATATCTGTGAGATCTAGATATTATTAGCTTTATCTGGTTTTGTCCGGTTTTAATCAGTTTTATTTATCAAGAGTAACGTAAAGAATTAAAACAAAAGGTGATTTTTGAACACAGAAAATTGTTTAATGCAG
>JACCPG010006420.1:0-10769 GCA_016069955.1 Drepana arcuata | reverse complement strand
CACTAGTAGTATTTTAGATCACTCCACTTAATCCATAAATATAAAAATGAATGTTTGTCTGTATGTCCTTTATAGAATCGTAAACAGCTGGACCGATTTCAATGAAACTTTCTGTTACCTCAGGTGGATTCGAGAATGGTTTAGATTCACAATTGAATTGGCGCCACTGGGTCCGAGGCTTTTATTTTTTCATCCAAACGAAGCTGGGCGGGACAACTAGTTATTGATAAAAAATACGTAAAATTGGTACACACTACCGTCGATCGAACCTGCATGTTCGTTACGCTGTCAAATACCAAATCATTTAGCCACCACGGCTCTTATCATAAATAATATCTGTCAAAAGTGCCACAGACCAATTACTCGGGAGTCGTAAAACTGTGAAACTTCAGCGCTCGAAAGCCTACAAGAGAGAATTCAAGGTGAGTTGTACAACATGTGTGTTGCAACGGTAGTTTTGTTAGACAATTTACAATTACGGATAGCATGATTGGCGTTCCGGTAAAGCGGCGAACACACGAGATAGTTTCACAATGGTCTCTGGGATTGTAATGATTTTGGTCGGCTTTGTTCTATATGTCAGTCACTCATACAAGGCTACATACACATATATATGTACATATATATCTGCACGCTTTCCGACAATAAAATTGTCCCCGAAGGGTTAGGCTATAATAACACATCCTTTATCCCGGAGCCAGCGTGACAGATGGCGAGTCCACCGCCGTTTCTCAACTATACAATACATTTTTGAATTTCTTCTGTTACGTTTTAGTGTTGTATTACCGGGCTTTCCGGTGAAGGAAAATATCGAGAAGAAATTCAAAGGCGTATGTATAGTTGCTTGAGTAACGCCATCGGACTCGCCATCTGTCACGTTAGCACCTAAAATATATCGCTGGCGGAAAGTAGGTGTGTGGCTACTTCCTATACACCTCTGCCTACCCCTTCGGGGACCCTTGTGGGAATGCGTGAGGATATATTATTATTGTATACTCCTCATTATTTCAGGTAGTTTACACCGAGTTATAATTTAATCGTTTTTAGGAACCTGAAAATAATATAATAAGTGATTTAAAATGGCCTTTGTAGATCCGTCGTCCGTTAAGAATTGGCGACGGACCCCATCTTTGCACTTCTGGACCGGTTCGGGGATGTGCGTAGAATTCCGTTTCCCTGGCCTAAGATGAATTTTGATGTACTCGAATTTCATCTTTATTCAGATAGTCGTAAAGTTTTCTATATTCCTGAATTACGATTCAATGTCAAATGATCGATACGTTTTGCTTTAAACAGTCGAAATTATGATTTTTTCAGTATGTTGTAAAGTTTACTATACTGTTAAATTATGATTCGAAATCAAGGTAATGTTTTGTTTAAAATGTCTAAAACGTTGAGTGTAATTGTCCCGGCGTGTTCACTTCTTTTTCTAAGTTCACTCCATTAGGTGTTGACAAATTATGACATACACAGTTTCTCTGAGACGGTTGCAAGCAATTTCAAGGTTGCCTTATAAGGCACTGCGGTTTGTCTAACTTTAAGTCAAACAGACTCATTGCCTTTGTTAGGTAGTTATTACCACGGGAATGGTAATGTAATTATGCCTGTAATGTAATGAGAATAATGATACAACTTTGCGAATTATACCGTAACAGTATACTGTGCGAATCTTGAGATTTGATTGTACACCCCGATTAGATAGTGGGTAGAGTTAGCAATTTTTCTTAATTAACAAAGGAATTCAAATGCGTCTACACGGCCAAAACTTGGATCGTTACATTCTGAGCATGACGTCATCGTTTACAGATTTTTTTTGGGACAATTCCTCACAAATTAATTGTAGACAACGAAATATTTACAACTTTTACGACATATTTATAAAAATATATATATTTACATAAATGCATAGGACATCCAAGACTAAGGTACAAATGCTCGTGTTCGGATCCCCTCAGCGGGACCGCGACCTAAAGTTTCGCAGTCAGGACCTCTAACCACTACACCAGACAGCCGTCAACTTTGACTACCGCATATTCTCACTAGGGAATAAAAAGGGGAAGGCAGAGTAACAAAACGCCCTATTTTCGACTATACTATATATTATAAGCCGTGGTGGTCGAGTGGTTCGAGCAGATGCCTGCGACGCAAAGGTCGCAAGTTCGAATCCCGACTGTACCAATGAGTTTTTCTGAACTTAAGTACAGTGATTAGCCACACCACGAGCTTTACGGTGAAGGAAAACATCGTGAGGAAACCTGCATACGTCTGAGAAGAAATTCAAAGGCGTATGTATAGTCGTGCTTGAGTAACGGCGATGGACTCGCCATCTGTCACGTTGGCACCTAATATACCTCTGGCGGAGAGTGGGTGTGTGGGTATTACCCATACACCTCTGCCTACCCCTTCGGGGGCACTTGTGGGAAGGCGTGAGGATATTTATACTATATATTATGGGTGCCTACATCAGATAACCTCCAGGTTATCGTCGCATTGCATTACACATAAAACGTAAAAAAAAACATTTCTATGATAATCATAGGGTAAGAATATTCAAATTGAGTTAGTTATTATGGTGAAAGACGGCATTGAGAGGTACCTGCCTACGTTTGTAAAGAGATTCAAAGACGTATGAATAGTCGCGCTTGAGAAACGGCGATGAGGTTGTCACATTGGCATCTAAATATATCTCCAGAGGAAGGTTCCCCTTCTCTGGAGATACATTTAGATCTACCTCGCTCTTCTATGCGTAAATCTTTGTATTATTCGCTATTGTTCTGTCAATTTAGTAAATATTATTTCGTAGGAGAAATGTATTTTTATTGCATAATCATAATGTTTTGGTATAATATAAAACGCTCTTTACGAAAGTACAAAATTACTCAAACATGGAATTCCAAATGAAGGATATAAAAAAATGCGGATATTAAAGTTGACATGCATGACCCCTTCTTTGGAATGTTTGACTGCATTGTATATTTTATCTTAATACCATTTCTTTTTATTGCAAAACGCACTCTATTACAACAGAAATCAGTTCAAAATGAAACATTGTATCAATTATGCAGTTGTAATCGGTATTGACAATTTTATTTTGCAGCTGACGCCGTGATGTGTAGGAACAATTTTAAGGCGGTGACAAAAGTAGCGACGGAAAATGTAAGTTGGTCAATTCTGTAGGTGATAGTTGAAAAGGTTCAATGTTTGAAACAAAGGTCGTTTGGCAAGGTCTTTTGGTAGGCTGTGCATAATATAGTGCGTCTTATTAATATTACGTGGAGAAACTCAATTTGTCTTAACGGCTCGTGGTTAGTTGCAATTTATCAATATGTTTGGACAAGAACATTCTACTGTAGTACTTACGTGATTGCACTATTAAATAAAAGAACAAATATTGTATGCCGTCTGTGAATTGTGTTTATATTAATAACTTGCTATGCCCGCGACATCACCCGCGTTGAATTTGATAATGAAAAAAAACATTTCTTAATTAAAAGTGACTTAAGCTACTCATTTTTACATCAGCTATCTGCCAGTAAAAGTCCCGTCAAAATCGGTCCAGCCGTTTCAGAGATTAGCCGAGACAAACAGATAGACAGGCAGACACAAAAATTGTAAAAAAATATATTTTGGTGTATGTACCGTGTATACATCCATATGCATTTAGTAAAAAGCGGTTATTTTAATATTACAAACAGACACTTCAATTATATTTATTTGTATAGATCACATATCTTAGGGTAATTTTATATTTAACTTATATTTTAAATGTAAGAGCCATGCTGACTTAATGGTACGACGTGGGTACTACTTATACTTCTTTCGGGTAGGCCTTTGGGGTCCCCCTTATGCGAAGGCGTGAGGATTTTAAACTGTGGAAACTTTTGAGGATATTTATAGATTTTTTTATTTATTGATTTATTAATGAAATCATTCGCGCGTGTAATGGCGGGGCACAGTTAGCGTTTAATTTATGATGTGCAATAAGTGTTTTCTCTTAATAGATACACGTTTAATGATGTGTATTTGCTTCCCTAATGCGCGCACCATCTTTATCATTACCCATACGTAACGAAAGATGGCGCACCAGATGCATTATGTAAGGTATTTTTTACGTCTTCTCTGGCATATTCTACTTTCTTTATGGGCTTTCCTTCAACGTTAAACTCGCGTCAGACAATTTAACACAAAAACCGGGGAATAATACGTTACTAATCCAATATAAGGAGTATTTATTTAAGATGGAAATTATTGGAACTGATACGATAAGTTCTAGATGGGTTTCTGTAGTAGGGGATGATAGCTCCGTCTTAAAACGGCCACTAACTTAATAGTTGGCCAACAAAGTAGCGGACAATGTCTTGTTGTACAAATATAAATACCAAAACTGTTTAAACAGACAAGAAATTCAGTACATTAGTTAATTTCACTTTTACTGTTTATTATATACGTTTTAATATTCCAAAGTAGTCGTGTGTCAATAAAAGTGAACAGTTTTGTAATTAGAATAAAAATAAAAGTAACTTTCCCCGTCTTTTGTTTCGCGTTGGATTATCTCATTATAGAGCAGTCTATTACTGCATCTATGTGTCTTTTAGATTATTATGATAAAGTAAAAAAATCTGATCGAATTTTGATAGGATTTCAACACATTGGATATGAATACAATGGTTCGAAGGCTACTAAATCCACATAGCTGTATATTGCAATCAGCTGATGATGGTAACCGCATTAGGTGATGGTAACCGTTTACCACCAGGCGAGTCGCATGCGTGATTACAAAACTTGTTAATAACCGTACATTATTATAACGCGACTCACGGGGTAGGCAGAGAGTAATGCGCCAGTTCTCTCAATACAAATCTCTCAATAGTCTGGAACTTTATAATAATATAATATATCCTCACGCCTTCCTACAAGGGTCTCCGAAGGGGTAGGCAGAGGTGTATAGGTAATAACCCACACCCACTTTCCGCCAGAGGTATATTAGGTGCCAACGTGACAGATGGCGAGTCCATCGCCGTTACTCAAGCACGACTACATACGCCTTTGAATTTCTTCTCAGACGTATACAGGTTTCCTCTCGATGTTTTCCTTTACCGTAAAGCTCGTGTTGTGACTAATCACTGTACTTAAGTTCAGAAAAACTCATTGGTACAGTCGGGATTCGAACTTGCGACCTTTGCGTCGCAATTGCAATACAAGTATCGCAAGTTTGAATCCAAAATATATCTCTGGCGGAAAGTCAGCGTGTGTACTACCCATACACCTCTGCCTATCTCTTTGGGGACCCTTGCGGCACGGCGTGAGGATGTAAGAAGCAAATCTGTAATATGTCATTTTTATAATAGGTATATTTATTACTTTACTACTTTCGACAGTGGGCTATACATATATATAGTCGAGATATTGTATTGTGATAAATCACGCACGAATGCTATTCGAAAACCCGTTAAGGATTTCCGCATACTTTTTATAGGCGAATATTAGTTTTGATCACGATGAGGAAATTCCTTTTTTGAAATGCATAGCTTCAAATTATCTCTTATCCTTTCAGCTTGCCCTTCCAGCGTTAAACTATCTCATCAGAGGTATTATTAGTCGATCTTTTTTGTTCTAAAGTTTTTTTAGCCAGTAATATATAGTCTTGTGTCAAGTAGTTCCCATAGGCACGCAATACAGGGTAAATTCGTAGCGACTGAGTGGTTCGAGTAGTTAGTTACATGAAATGCACTGCATACTGCAATTTCGCATCCCAATTGCACTAATGAGTTTTTCTCAACTAAAGTACAGTGATAATCATATCACGAAGCTGTTACGCTTTACGGCGAAGGAAATTATCGACAAAAAATCGGTAAATACATTTGGGAAGATGTTCAGAGACGAATGGAAGGTCACGCTTAAGAAATGGGGTTGGAGATGCCTTTTGTTAAATTGGCACGCAGATATATCTCCGATGAAAAGTTACTATTACTAAAGTGTTATTACTCACCTCTGTCTAACCCTTTTGGGAAGGTGTGAAGATATATGTTGAAGGAGGAAGGAGGAAATAGTGATGAAAAAGGAAGACGATAATAAATAAAGTTTTAGCATTTGAATGTACACAATAACGATTACAAGACACGTACACCCAATATTATACTCACACTGTACATAATTTATTAAATACTTGATGTAATAGGCATACTTTCAATGGTTTTATATTAGACTTACTCGCAACACGTACCAATTTTAAATGGCCTCTTTTTTATTGGTATTTCCAAATATGTGAAGTTACTTTTAAAATGGTAGCATGTATGTTCCAAGTGAGATGGGGTCGGTTGATAACAAATTGCTTAATTATTATTTCGACAATTGCTCTTGTTACAGTGTTAAACATTTCGTCACACTTTAATGATAACATACCTCAACTGTTTCTCGTTAGTTGCTAATGGTTGTATCACGTTATGGCAGAAAAATATCGGGTAATTGTAATTCAGTGAAAGGAGCGATCGTTGCCACTTGAGGCACTAGACCTGACGGTAAGCGGTAATCATTGAATATTTCATATTACCTCCTCCTTTTAACTTTCTTCGGTTAAAAATGTACATTACCTTCATCATTCACCATCTGTTTAGATAACTCAGATCGTGTTATGTACTAGTATATTATTATTCTGTAAGTGTGTATGTGACTGAATTCCTCTTGGACCGATCGATGTTTTTTTTGTATGTGTTCTATCGTGTTCGCTTTTATTATTTTCACCGAAACGAAGCTGGGACACCTAAACTTATATTATATGTGACAATACGCCCTGTTGTTATGGTGGCCGAGATTGCGCTTGAATACTAGGTCTTAACTTCTAGTTTTAGTTTTTCCTGAATTTACAAGTAAGTACAATGATTTATTCTACTACGATCTGTACTTTGAGAAGAAATTCAAAGACTTATATATGCTTGAGGAACGGCAGTGGACTTGCCATCTGTCACAATGGCACTTAAAGTAATTTTTTTTTTATATTCTTTATAATATGTTCTTAGTTTCTTAGTTTTTTATATAATTTTTTTATATTTTTAAGCTTTTTTACTTAATTCTTGTAGTAGTTGTGGTTACCTGTAATTGGGTGGACACTTATTTAAGTTTTATTATGGCATATTCTGTTAATATTAAGGTGTTCTTACCTGTTGGTGATCCAAATAAATAAATAAAGTATCTTCGGTGAGAAGAGGTTACTTATAAACTCTATTTAAAATATACTAGTAAACTTTTTTTTACACGAAAATTTCGATAATTAATTTAAAAATCAATTATTGATTATATTTTTATCCAAACCACCTAATGAACTTATACAATAGCTTTTCCGTTACGACGCACGTTTCGAAACCAATTTATATTGAAACTAATGAACGTCATTATTCATTAACTCAGTCGACATTAATCTTTTCATTCAAAGAATTTAAAAGTTGTGTGCGACCTACATTATATTGTGGTGAAAAATGTAATTGTTTCGGTCTACATATTGAGCTATAAAATATAGTAATTATTAACAATTTCAAGGTTCAAACTCGTGTTATTGCCTCTTGTTATTATTTTCGTTGTAAAGATAAATTTTACTACTTGAAATTACCTAGGTAAGCATTATTAATAGCCATAAAGTTTCAATTTTAGATTTTTTTTTATTCAAAGGGTATATCGTCATAATGGAAAGATAGAATATGAGATACTTTGACCGTGACTATGACCTCATACGATTTATTTTGCTTTTATTTTATCCATAGCCGGAACAAGCAGTTTTTTTAATGAAATATGAAAATATTACTGATGTATGATGATGATAAAAATATATAAAAAAATGCGTTTTTTAATTCTTAAATATATATGCGGCGATGGACTCGCCATTAGCCAGGTTGGCACCTAAAATATATCTATGGCAGAAAGTGGGTGTGTGGGTACTACCTATATTCCTCTGCCTATCCCTTCGGGGACTTTTGTGGGAAGGCGTGAGGAAATATTATAAATAAATTACATGACAAAACTGTACCTTCAGTAAGTAATCAAGATACGTTATAGAACACAACATTTATAGTTCTAACGTGTAATACAATCGGTAATATTACTGCATAATTAATGCAGTGCACATTTAATGAAACTATTAACATTATTATATAATCCAACAATATTCATAAACTAACTTATCATGCTTAGAGAATCAGCATTGCTATCCAGCGTGGCGATGCTGCTGGTCTTCTTGGCACGTCGCCTCGGGATACCTATTTGGGTAAAATAGTTAGTAAGTAAGTCTGTAAGTAGTTAGTCATACAACTGTAACTAATAATATTAAATAAAACTGTATTTTTTAAGTACCGTTAATTGTTGTCATTGTAAATAAACATAGTTAACACATTTTACTAATCCCTGGCGTGATTTTACGTTACCAATTAATTAGATTAAATTGATTATAGAAAAAAAAATAGGAACGTTAATAGATCTCCAGTATGAAGAGATTGGTGCATGAGATTGAAGCTATAGGGAGTTGGACTAGAATAGTGTAGACTAGTTCTCAATTCTGTCTGTCTACTCTATGAGTGATCCTGAATTCATGTAAATATATTATTAATGATGCATTTTTGTTATAAGAGGCCTTGAAAACAATAGAATTATTGAATTTAATGAAACATTTATGGCAAACTTAATATAGTTTATTGTTGATAAGAGCTAATTGTAAAGTTATTTTAGTTTGTTTAGTTAATGAGTTATAAATTGATGAGTTTCATTGAAGAACTTTATTTTTATCTTTCTTTTAATAACCATGTCATAAATACATCTATCTAACCTTATTTGAAACGAACTGTAACCAGTTTACCGCGCATAATTTTTTGCATGTAAAACTAAAACCAAGTTTTATGTGTATGGGTAAATAAAAATAACAATAGCACATTTGTCTAGTGAGAGTATTTGCTTGGTGTGACCGTACTACTACATTTACTTCTTAATTCGAATTTCCACTTTTTCGTTTCTTCATCACTTTCTTTGCTCTACTTTCTTTGTTTCTTCGTCCTTAAAAAGATAGGGGAAGCTATCGTATTATACTGGATATTAGGTTTAGAAAATTGGCTAGAGTTTTCCCTCATTTCGTATCAAGCGACGAAATAGAGAAGCGACTAACAGGTTTATGGATAGCTAAGGTGGGCTCTCTAACTATCACATAGCTTTGGCCCCGGTAGGTGGTAGCGAATTGCTCATGTCGTCGAAGTGATGGTAAGAGTGCTATTAGGCTATGGTATCATCAGCCTATCATAAGACGCGACTATATGAGGGCTGTCGGGCGGATTGTTAGAGTCGGCGCGGTGGCGGTGGCTCAGGCCTGGCATTGGCGGTAGCTCTATGCATCCTATGCTATCGAAGGCACAGTATGGTTATATTTCTCTTGAGAAAATAGCAAAATGAGAGCAATAGCAAAGGGAAGTGCACCTTTGCTATTATAAGGGACCCAGGAGGATTCAGTATTCATAGAGAATAGCCTCCGATCCATACATAATCCGCCCCCTCTTGAACGTCGGGAATCTATAAAGGGTTTCTTTTCGAAAATATCGAGGTTGAAAACAAAGCTACATGCCAAGTTGTTTTCTAATCCAGTGGAGCGTGACAGAAAATATCCGTGCATCTATACTCACAAAATCGTTTTTAATAATTTATTGTAAGATACTTCGACGAAATTATTATAAAGTGCATATGGGTGCACTGCAATTGATAGTAAAGTGTGTCAATAAACAGCGCGGGCGGCGGCGCCGGCGTCTGCTCGCGAAAACGAAAGTGTTTCGCGACCTACATCACGCACTTTGGGCCCTGACGTAACTGCACTTACTGCGTTTTACATACATATTTGTTAGGGAAATTGGTACCTTTTGGATTCAACCATTACCGGATTAAGTTAAATTAAATGTTTAGAACTTACTTTGTTACTTTTTTAATGACTAAAGTGCTAAACAATGGGTACCTTATAGACGCTTTCACTAAGGGTTTATCTTGTGAGCTGCCAAACCTGAAGGACTCTTTATATTCCAGAGAAAATATGTGATCATGTTTATTGATCGATGGGAGTTCGAAACACCTTAAGCACTGTGTATTTCTTCACCTAGGTATGCATATCGTTGCATAGTTTATAAAGTTTAACGAAATTTAGTCTATTGTACATATCATCACGCTAAGCTCGTCACGGGTAGACAGAGAGAGAGAGAAGAGCGACACTTTTCTTTAGATTTACAGGAGTCTTTCACTCTTATTCATTTTAATTTCATATCATTCATTCTTTTGCTACATTCACACTAGTGTCAAGTGCCCCTAACGTTCCAATTGAGTGTTTGATTGATTTGAAATATGTAGCTGGAACGAGATCTTTTTCCATACCTTCTTTCAGACCCTTTCATATTTTCTATGTCATGTTGACCTTTCCTCGCTCATCTCTTCTATATATCTATTCGCCGGGTACCTAACGGGTAGTGAAGTGTATAGAATATTTATTGTATATTGTCATGGATACCATATAAGCGACAGTAGAGCGCCAGTTCTCTCTAGACTTACATGCCTCTTTCGTTTCGTCCATACTCCTCGGTCTCTTCATGCTCGCCAGTTTCGAGTACTCTTGACATTCCCATCCTTGAGTATCCGATCGATTTGATTTAGGTAGTTGGAACGTTGATTTCCTGCGCCTTCTCTTCCACACACATTCCCATTGTATATCTGTTTCGTCAATCTTTCTTCACTCACACTGAAAGAATTTCTATACATCCAAA
>JACCPG010006419.1:0-19855 GCA_016069955.1 Drepana arcuata | reverse complement strand
AGCAGTTGCCTGCGACGCAAAGGTCGCAAGTTCGATTCCCGACTGTACCAATGAGTTTTTTCTGAACTTAAGTACAGTGATTAGTTACACCACGAGCTTTACGGTGAAGGAAAACATCGAGAGGAAACCTGCATACGTCTGAGAAGAAATTCAAAGGCGTATGTATAGTCGTACTTGAGTAACGGCGATGGACTCGCCATCTGTCACGTTGGCATCTAATATACCTCTGGCGGAAAGTGGGTGTGTGGGTGTGCTACCCCTTCGGGGACCCTTGTGGGAAGGCGTGAGGATATATTATATTATTATAAATTCTAACATTCTAATCATTGTTTTGGGTGCTATTTGTGTTGATAAAGGTGCCAATCATATTTTTTCTTGAGTATCTTCCATGTACAGACAGCGATCCGTTACATTTTTATTACATATATGTATTGATTGATAAGATTTGCTACTTCGAATCCTGACTGTTTTCCGAAGATACAATGATAAGTCACACACGACGATAACTTCTTCACTTTGCTTTTCTAAGAAGAAGTCAGCAGGTACTTACAGGAGGATGAGCTGGAGAAGAACTTGACGAAGTCCACGGACATGGGCAGTATGAACATCAGCACCACTATGAACATGGAGGTGACGCCGTCTTTCACCTTCCTACATTACAGAAAAATAAATAATATATAGTATATCCTCACGCATTGCCACAAGGGTCCCCGAAGGGGTAGGCAGAGGTGTATATGTAATAACCATACACCCACTTTCCGCCAGTGATATATTTTAGGTGCAAACGTGACAGATGGCGAGTCCATCGCAGTTACTCAAGCACGACTATACATACGCCTTTGAATTGTTCTTCAACCGTAAGCAGGTTAATTTAATAATTTAAGTTAATAATTGCTTCTCAGACGTATGCAGGTTTCCTCTCGATGTTTTACTTCACCGTAAAGCTCGTGGTGTGACTAATCACTGTACTTAAGTTCAGAAAACTCATTGGTACAGTCGGGATTCGAACTAGCGATCTTTGTGTCGCAGGCAACTACTCGAACCGCTCGGCAACCAAGGCTTTTAAGAGAAATAAATAATTAAAACAAAATTATGGGCTAAAATTTTTCTTACTCTAGGCAACTTTGAATGAGTTTTAATTCTCATATCATCTTAACGTCGAGGCATTTATAATATTAGTTCATACATATCACGCCTATCGGTCTGCCTACCAGAGAGAGTAGAGAGCCAGCTTTCTCTAGCCTTTTATAACTCTTTCGCTTCGTCCATATTCGCTAGTCTCCTCCCACATGCTCATAATATTTGAAGGACTAAATAATAAAAAAACTACAATGTAATTACTAACATGGTTGTGAGCACATCAGCCCACCCGGGCATGAACCCAGGTCTGCGGAAGATGTACAGGAACACAGCGAAGATGAACAGGATACCGGATGCCTGAGGACATTTGATTAATAAATTTAAGTCTTTCTACTAGTTAACCACGCCCTAATCCTAGGTCCTAGCCACTCATGAGGTGCCCTTAGCTTTTTGCTCAGTATCTGGATGAAGGCCTTTTGGTCCCACCATTACTCAATACGCATTTAGATTTTTGTTCTACATACATACATACATATCATCACGCCAAGTCCCCAACGGGGTAGGCAGAGAGTATAGAGCGCCAGTTCTCTCTAGACTTACATACCTCTTTCGCTTCGTCCACATTCATCAGTCTCTTCATACATGCTCGTCGGTTTCGAGTACTCTTAGCGTTCCCGTCCTTGAGAGTCCGATCTATTTGATCCAGGTAGTTGGAACGTGGCCTTCCTCTGCCTCTTCTTGCACACACTTTTGCTTTGTATATCTGTTTCGTCAATCTTTCTTCACTCATCCTTTCTATGTGTCCAAACCAACGTAACATGCCTTTCTTCATCTTTACAATCACGCCCTCATTAACGCCAGTTGATTTGCGAATCTCTTCATTGCGGATTCGATCTAATATCGTTACGCCGCACATTTTTCGAAGAGATCGCATCTCGACTGCATTTTTGTTCTATCTTATGTAAATACGCAGGAAATGCAATCTTAGAGCTTCCCAAGTTGGAGAGTCACGTGTTATACATATAACGCCATCTCTTGATAATAATTGGAGTCTCCACTTGTTAGGATGGGGGCGCATGAGTGTTAGCTGCGCGCATATATATCGATATCAGTATAAGCGCACTGGGTATAACAGTCGCCCAAGATTTCATTGCTAGCACTGGCACAGCATACCTGCGGGGTCGGCAACAGTGTGCGATATCCTATATGTATCTGCGAGCGGCAAGCGACCTTGAGCGGTGGTAACCGCTTACCATCAGACAGACCGCATGCTTATCTCAAAATTTGCCATTTATCAAGATCAAATCACATCTTCATGTGGTTTTAATTAAACATCATGCTAGTTTGTTTAGTTGAAACTTAACTAGAGTAGGTACAATTTCCAAGACCTACCTTTTCGTGGAATGTGATGGGTCCAAGGTTCCTGTACTGCTCCTTGATAACCTTCATGGTGGTAGTGGAGCCTGATGACGCCAGGTTCACCTTCTTCGCAGCCTCACTTTGGGGCCTGGACAGACATGATAAGTAACTGTAGAAAGCGTGAGGCTTAAGAATTAGAACCTGCTAAAGGCTGTCCTAACAAGAGTTTTACCTTGTTTTCACATAAAAACGTCCATCGCCTTCCTTACTCCTCCTTCCTCCTCCACACATGTTTTCCTTCACTGTAAAGCTCGTGGTGGCACTAATCACTGTACTTTAATCAGAATTCTTTGGTACAATCTAGATACGAACTTGCACTCTTTGAGTTGCAGGCACCTAGTACGACCACTCGTCCACCAAGTTTTTTGTCTTTCGAATCCCAACTGTACCAATGAGTTTTCAATGAACTTAAGTACAGTGATTAGTCACACCACGAGCTTTACGGTGAAGGGAAACATCGAAAGGAAACCTGCATACGTCTGAGAAGAAATTCAAAGGCGCATGTATAGTCGTGCTTGAGTAACGGCGATGGACTCGCCACATATATACATAAATATATATATAAAAATTACGTGTGACGTTGTTTGTCCGCGATGGGCTCCTAAACTACTTAACCGATTTCAATCAAAATTGCACACCGTGTGCATTTTGATCCAACTTGAAAGATAGGATAGCTTACGTCACAATTGGACCCTATAGGTGGCGCTGCGATCGTGTTTCAGGAAGTTTTACTATTTAACGCGGGCGAAGCTGGGCGGGACAGCAGTACATACAATATATCTCTGGCGGAAAGTGGGTGGTGGTACTACCTACACCTCCTACATACATACACCTACACCTACCTACACCTACACCTACATATGCATGTAGGTGTAGGTGCCCTTGTGCGAAGGCGTGAGAATATATTTTATTAGTAGAACAGGATATTCACCTGAACATGCCCATAAAGGTGACCTGCAGAGCGACCCACACGAGCAGCTGCATCACCAGCATGGGAGGAGTGCTGTACGCCATGAACCAGAAGAAGTTCACTGAACTCGAATACTCCGGGAACTCCCTGCAAGCATTCATGTAAGAAACTTAAAATTGTCACCTCAAAGTGGAGCCGCCAGTTGTCTCATCATCAAGAGGTCTGCAATTCTGGAGACCTGGTTCTCTTTCTCTCTACCCACCACGCCGAATTCCTCAGATATGGATGTAAGCTAAGTTAATTATTGAATAGCTGTTGTAATAGAAGTGTGTGCCTGTGTGTCTGTCTGTCTGTGGGTGCGTGCGTATGTGTGTGTGTGATACTTACGAGTCGAAGATCCCCTTGAAAGCGGAGTTGGTCGCAGTGCCCACGAGTGTCCCGCAGCCGCCGAGAGTGGAGGCATACGCTATACTCAAATAGTAGCATATCGTTATATCACTCGGCAACGGCGCCCTGGAGACAACGAGATAGTGGGACGCTGAATACAAATTGTAGATACAATTCCGTGGTGATGCCGTGGTGGCCGAGTGGTTCGAGTAGTTGCCTGCGACACAAAGATCGTAAGTTCGAATCCCGACTGTACCTATAAGTTTTTCTGAACTTAAGTAGTGATTAGTCACACCACGAGCTTTATGGTGAAGGGAAACATCGAAAGGAAACTTGCGTTTGAGAAGAAATTCAAAGGCGTATGTATAGTCGTACTTGAGAAAAGGCGATGTACTCGCCATCTGTCACGTTGGCACCTAAAAATGCCCCTTCGGAGACCGTGAAGATATTATTGATCACGCCTATGAAATGGTTAACTCCGCAAAGGGAACCGCTTACCATCAGCGAGCGGCTCGTGTAAATAAACTTACTTACTCTTCGTCCTGGCCTTTGGCAGCTGGCTTGATATCCTTGCCGTTTTCAGGTAAGGCATTCCTCTTGCGATTTACGAACACGTCGCCCAATCCTTGCTGGAATATTTAAAGCACAGATATACAATACAAGCTGTGCCCACAGATTTGCCCTTAAATATTATTATTATTACGTTCCAACTACCTGGATCAAATAGATCGGACTCTCGAGGACGGGAACGTTTAGAGTACTCGAAACCGACGAGCATGTATGAAGAGACTGATGAATGTGGACGAAGCGAAAGAGGTATGTAAGTCTAGAGAGAACTGGCGCTCTTTACTCTCTGCCCACCCCGTTAGGGACCTGGCGTGATGATATGTATGTATGTTCCTCTCTCCATACCTGTTCCAAGACTTCCAGGATGGCTTCCACGATGGGCACCATCATGGTGGTGGCAGCCGCGTTTGACACCCACATAGATATGAACATAGTCACGAATGTCAGCCCGAAGTTCAGCCTGCAACAATAATATAGTCAGTAAAAACCGAATATGTTTTTCATTCTTAACAATATTTCTATCGATTTAGTGCATTGATTATGAGATGCCTCGGAACCTATCATGAACCGTTTTAAAAATGGTTTCTTATTTTGTCACTCGTAGAATCAGATCTGGGAACTTTTACTAAGTTAAGGCTTATTAAGGCTTAAGTTAAGGCACTTGTTAGGTGTTACAGCTAAGGGGAGCCCATTATTAGAAACCTTATGCTTCGCGTAGGAACACAACACAAAAAATTGTATTGTTATATTGTTGCCCAGTCGGGCAGCTCCAAAGTCGTACGGGAACCCGTTATGCCCAACATCTCTATTACAGTCACGTCACTCACCTCCTGTGGGAACACCCAACGACCTGCACCGTCCATAGGGCCACCCTCTTGGGCAGCTTCGAATGCTGGACCCCGGCCGCGATCATCAGCCCTCCCATGAACATCATGTTGGTCTCCTTCATGTACGCGGCGCACGTCTTGTCCGAGTCCAGGATACCCATCGTGGGGAAGAGCACGATGGGCAGCATCGAGGTGACAGGTAGAGGCAGCAGCTCCAGCACCCAGTATATGGCCATGATGAGCACCACATACATGCATCTGAAGGCCTGGGGAAAGGCAGCTTATTTGAGAAATTGTTCGATATATAATACCTATATATCCTCAAGCCTTCCCACAAGGGTCCCCGAAGGGGTAGGCAGAGGTGTATAGGTAGTACCCACACACCCGTTTTCCGCCAGAGAAATATTTTTGATTTCTTCTCGATGTTTTCCTTAACCGTAAAGCTCGTGGGGACTAATCACTGTAATTAAGTTCAGAAAAACTCATTGGTACAGTCAGGATTCGAAATTGCAAAATGCTGTGTTGCAGGCAACTACTTGAAGCACTCGGCCACCACGGCTCTATATATACTTAGAGCAGATTAAGAGTAGATCGTTAATAAGTTTCCGATCGATTATCAATTGATTGGGTTACGAACATTCACACAATCGTGCATTAAGAAAATGGTAGGAAGAAAATTTAAGCTTCTCCGACAAGGCTGTTTGTCTGCCCACCCCATCGGAGGAATCTCAAAATCGCATAGACCCCATTATATGCCTTAATTTTATTATATGGCATATACATAAAATTTTCATAGTGTTTATCGTGTCAAACATTGACCCTAACTGGTTTTAATTAACCTTACAATATTCAGTAATCTTTTAATCATACTTGTCTGATCTACAGAATCTTGGTGTATAACTTAACAGCACTTATTGTGATTTATGCCTATGGATGGAGGGCAATGAATTGATTAATGATTTTTTATTTGGTAACATGGTACCTAACCATGCTGACGGTCCTATTTTAGTTTAGTTTCCCAGTATTTAAAGAAAGGGATGACGAGGGAGGAATGACTTTACGCTAGTAAAATAAAAAGCATATACAACTCACCGGTCCATTATTCAGTATTGGTATGGGTAGGAGCACCAGTGGCGTTAAAATTACGATCACAGACTTCCAATAAATAGACAGGAACAAACTTATACGCTGCCATATCGTGGCGCTTGTTCTATCTCTGGAAAAATAATATGTGGTCCCCCTGAAACAGAACAAATACAAACGCGTTAGTTTTAGCAGTCGGTAAAAAACGCTGACCAGTTTAAGAGACTTAAAGATACATACATACATATCATCACGCTCAGTCCCTAACGGGGTAGGCAGAGAGTATAGAGCGCCAGTTCTCTCTCGACTTACATACCTCATTCGCTTCGTCCACATTCATCAGTCTCTTCATACATGCTCGTCGGTTTCGAGTGCTTAAAGACTTAAAGATAGATGAAGCAAAAGAAGTTTGAAAGTCTAGGAAGAACTGGCGCTCTAATCTCTGCTTTCCAAGTGAGTTATATGTATGTTTAACAAGAAAAATATAAATCAAAGCGATATAGTATACTTTTGAGAAGAAACTCAATGACATTATATGGCGACGGACTCGTCATGTCAGATTTGCACCTGAATATGTATGTCAACGGCGAAAAGAGGGTGTTGACACCTCAGACTACACCTTCGGAGAACCTTATGGAAAGGCGTGAAAAAATATTATGTTCAGCAAAACAAACCTGATAATGCAATACAAATTTATTTTGTCTTAATTCAAATTAATTAGACCTCTCCAGTTCGTTTTTTCGGATGCACCAATCTACCCCCTCAATCATTTACTAGAAGAGATGCAATATACAGAATATTTCTTCAAATCAAATCACAAATCTTATATTCAATGTAAGGGACACAAGTAATACCCACCCAACAGTTACCAGTTATTGCAAGTGCCTAGAGCCTATGATGCCTGCTTACCATCAGGCAAAACCTTAACCTTTGTGGTACAAAATTCAAGGAATAGATTGCCAGATATACATTTTAGGCCAGGTAGAAGAAAACTTAAGGACAACAACAGCTTATTTTATACTAGCGGTGCCCGCGACTCCGGGTGGATGTAACGAAAAAAAAAATTTGTAGCCTAAGTTACTCTTTATTATATCAGCTACCTGCCAATAAAAGACCCGTCAAAATCGGTCCAGCCACTTCGGAAATTAATCAGAACATACAGACAGATACAAAATTTAAAAAAATATATACATTAGTGTATATATATTATAACAAACAGACACTCCAATTTTATTTATATAATAATAATAATATATCCTCACGCCTTCCCACAAGGGTCCCCGAAGGTGTAGGCAGAGGTGTATAGGTAATACCCACACACCCACTTTCCGCCAGAGGCATATTATATATTATTTATTTATATGTATAGATAAAATAAAAATATTGTTACCTTTTTTATAACATCCCTTCGGCAAGCATTAAATATAGAATAAGATATAATTATAGTTCTTTTAAATATTATAAATAAATATAAATATTTAATAAAATGTGTGTGGAGCTCACAACCATTATGTCTTGCACAGATTTCTTGTTGATTTATTTTATAAGTAACGACAAGCAGATTGAGATGAATACAATTCATACAAATGCATCAACTATATACTTTTTCATCAACTTATGAATTAATCCTAAGTTCAGAATGTTTTAATGGGGGTGACTTATTGATTGAATAATCAAAGGTAAAATGACTGGATGTTTAAACTGATACAAAAGTACTATATTTTTTCTTCACACAATAAGTAGTATTGGTAAGATGTCCTGGAGAGCTGCTTGTTCAAGTATGATGAGGATATAGTACAGCTGAGGAAAGAATTTGTGAATTCCTTTGCCCACATTTATAGTATCAAAATTTATCTTTTATTATATTAAATACACTATACACCTCTGCCTACCCCTTTGGGGACCCATGTGGGAAGGCATGAGGATATATTATTATTATTACCCATTATAAAAAATGCAACCTCTTTTTTCAAATAAAACTATGTGTGCTTCAAATATGTATGCTTACATACCATCAGACAAAAGAAGCTATGGCCTTATCTGTATTGCAGCTGACCGTGAAAACTAAAAAAAAAAACTTTATACCTAATTTCTAGTGAAAAATGTAGTCATGTGCAGTGAATTTTATTATTCATTGCTTTTTACAACTTAATGCCCACCACTACAGAGACAAGAGCGAAGGAGTCATACTCAAAACTACAATAAGGATTATTATTTAAAACAAATAAAACAGCTGCGTACTTATTTTAAGTGTACTCGAAATCGGTGAGCATGGGGTATTGAAAGCACTGATAAATGTGGATGAAGCGAAAAAGGTATGTTCGGCGCATATTATAAATGGAAGATAAGCGAAGGTATGAAAGAAAAAGTAGATGATTCGGTAAAAAATACTTTGATTAAAAGTTCTTTTGACTTCGTCTACCTTCAAAATTATCACGTTTTACGCACGAAATCTTACCGATTTTCATCCCCAACGCCGTTTTCTACCACAATAGGTTGCACTTGAGGCTGGGACATCTTGAAAATATAAGAAGCTCGGGTTTTCTCGAAGTTGAAATTCAAATATTATTTTTCGGCTTCAGAAGCACACACATTCTTGTCAGCATCTGAAAAAAAATGCATACTTTTAAATGAGAATACTCCTGTAGAGCTACTTAATTCTGTAGATATTGAAACAAGTAAAATCATTCAAATATTACAAGTATTAACGTACGTTCGCACTCAAAATGCGAAAGATTAAAAAAAAAACACGATTCCTCATGACAAACAATGCACAATAACTAAGCTAGACATAAATAAAATTACAAACTTTTAGAAGCGTCTTGCCAGTTACGCCAACATAATAAATTAAGTATTGCACTTCCGGCTTCTTACAGAATTCGTCGTTCTAGTCTAGACCATTAAAATTTTCCTCCTTAAATTATTACATGAACTGAAAATCGATAATTTTTATTAACTGTTTTTGTTTGTTAATGACCCTGTACGTACATGAATTCCACTAACATTTTTTTTAAGTACATGTACAGTCTATGGTCACTGTCAGAGTAACCTTACACAGAATGTCAATGTGTGTGTCAGTGTGTATTGTTATTGGAAGTTCTGTGCAAGTAAACAAATAGGTTATATTAAATTTTAAATTTTGTAGTTCATAATGTTTACCGATAGCTAGTTTTAGTAACAAAAAGGTGTGAATAAATTGTGAAATTGTCTTCTAAACGTTGTACATAAACGGTATATTATGACGAAAGAAGACGTAAAAACTGAAGAAGGTGAGTCTTATTTGTATTAAGAATTTCTTAGTTATTTGTATTGTAAATTATGTGATTAATTGACTATCTCAAGTCACTTACGATATATATCTATGAAATTTCATCCTAGTTCCATATTTATTATCTTATCAGGTCTAGAACGTTCGTTACTATTTCGTAAACACAATAATTTTCTTTTATGTTTGCTGCTAGGGAATACTATAATAGTTAACCGGAAATTAAAGAAATGCGGTAATGTTATAATCTACCTAAATTCCAAAAAATATTAACTTAAATAAAAAATAAATATCCTCACGCCTTCCCACAAGGGTCCCCGAAGGGGTAGGCAGAGGTGTATAGGTAATACCCACACACCCACTTTCTGCCATAGGTATATTATGTGCCAACGTGACAGATGGCGAGTTCATCGCTGTTACTCAAGCACGACTATACATATGCCTTTGAATTTCTTCTCAAATGTATGCAGGTTTCCTCACTATGTTTTCCTTCACCGTAAAGCTCGTGGTCTGACTAATCACTGCACTTAAGTTCAGAAAAACTCATTGGTACAGTCGGGATTCGAACTTGCGATCTTTGCTTCTTGCGAACTTAAATAAATTCAATGTAGAAAAATAACCTTATAAATTTGAGGTTTAGCAATTAAAAAATATTTTTTTTGACACCTTGCAGAACAATAATAAAATTGAGAGTCATGATGATTTTCTTGATAGCAGGTGTGAAGAAATATGTTTGTTGCTCATAAAGATATAACTTTTATTGAATATGTATTGTTTCTTATAGATATAAAAAACCATACTTTTGGTAGATATTGTTGACTAATGTTATTCAATTAGCTAACACTAACATTTTCTTCACCCTGGGTGGTGATCTCAGGCCAGTGAGGTTAATAAGTAATTTTTTTCTTAAATAATGTTACTAAATGAAGGTATGCTAAGCATCATGTTCTGATTACCTTACTAATCTTATAAATGCAATAGTTTGTGACAATGTATAATATGTACTCAATCACCTCAGAACGGCAGATGGAATTGGGTGATATTTTGAACTGTGGTATATTATTAGCGGAATTAACACATAGGGTAGGTATATATTAATCCAGAAAGAAACTACCTATTAAATGTAATTTTATGCCAGTGAAACCGCAAAGCATAGCTTGTTGCTTATAATCTATCTACTTAAGAGAAGTTTTTCTAAATGCTCTGTGTTACCCCGATAAGTCATTTACAATTACCACACACCTTGACCGTAATATATACCGTGATTGACGTCAATCTACTCTTCAGCTTCTTATTTATGTACGTACTTATATTAGGGCTGCCTCCACCCAAATAACATCCGACCATTAATGCCATTAATGTTCGTTGGAAACTGTGGTAATCGTGGTTGTTGGTTAGTGTTCCCTGTGTCCTTTACGTTGAATAAAAGATTTTGAATTTGATTTTAATATTTCATCATTATTTTTGGCCTCTTTGAACTCACTGCTAGGTATAAACTTACTTAATTTTGCGAATTTTGAGATGCGATGGAAAAATAAATCCAAGGGGAAAGTGGCAACCCTTAACCCATACTTATCATCGTGACTTTTTTCAAGTATTTAGTGTTAGTTAAGTACAGTTTGCAATCTTTATGTCCTGTAATGAATGACTAACGGGACCATCACGACACTGCCGCGCTCGTGAGGCAGTTTAATATGTATGGTACTGGATGGATCCGCCGTGAACAGGTCAGATCACTCGATCAGGCCATACATACTTCACTCTTCACCCAATTTTGAAGGAAAAATTGTGTGATCCGTAATTACTTCTATACTAAATATAAACCCTCACGGCTTACCATAAAGGGTCCCCGAGGGGGTAGGCAAAGATGTATAGGTAGTACCCACACACCCACCTTCCGCCAGAGATATATTTTAGGTGCCTAAGTGACAGTTGGCGAGTCCATCACCGTTACTCAAGCACATCTATACCTTTGAATTTCTTATCAGACGTATGCAGGTTTCCTCTCGATGTTTTCCTTCACCGTAAAGCTCGTGGTGTGACTAATCACTGTACATCAGAAAAACTCATTGGTACAGTAGGGATTCGAACTTGCGATCTTTGTGTCGCAGGCAACTACTCGACACGGCCACTGTTCCCGAGGGATAGGAAGTATAGGTGCCCGTCGTGAATAACAACACGGCTTACATAGTAGCAGGTGCCCATAGACAACGGTAACTGCTTAATCGCAACATATACATTTACGCGAGCGAATCCACGAGCAAGTTAGTTCTTGCCTATTTTTATGCTAAAAGAGCTCGAAAGAATCTCAATGTGACCCCAATATCGTTTCCATGTGTCTCACATCCCACGTGATTCAAAGGCCAAGGTTACTCTCCGAACGTTAGGTAGACATGTAGTAGTAACATGCAATGATTTTCTTTTTTTTTTATATCACATGGGTGGTAAACTAGCATGCGGTCCGCCTGATGGTAAGCGGTTACCGCCGCCTATGGATGTTTTGCTAGTCTTTCACGCAAGGATACGAAAATGCACTACTCAACGAAATTGTATGAAATTCCGCTTAGATGTAGCACATATATTTATTTTATTCCAGAAATATCTATACATGATATTTAAAATAAGCGGATGTAACCGCTAGGCTTATTGAGTCAGTACCTATATGTAGATAATAGATAATAATTAATAAAAAAATAACTAAATTATATTTTTTTTTTCTTATAATTATTATACCCTGCCAATAAAAGTCCCTGAATAACCAAACAGGACTGTGATGGAAATTATATATCCAAAGTAGGTAGGTACCATGCCCTTCGTTCGTATATTCGCATGAGAAATACATAGCATATGTCCGTCCGTATGTATAAGAGAACGGCGAACATATACATATGAAAAGACCGATGAATGTGAACTAAAGAGTCTGTAAGTCTATAGAGAAATTGCGCTCTACTCCCTCTGCTGTGAGGCCATTACGCGCGTGTGTGTGTGTGTAAAATTTGGTTAGTAAAAGTAAAGTTTGGTTTGGTTAGTTAGCACTCTTGTTAAAAAAGTTTTGCTATTTCATAAATAGATGGCAGCACAAGTATATAGATCAGCTGTATGAATCATGCTGCTCCTACCAGAGATGCGTGTTTCATACGAACTTTATATATTAATACAATACTAAGAAATTTAAAAATAAATCCGGGAGGCGTGCCTTGTGACGTTGGAAGACCGTTTTTATCGTTTACCTTCAATCTAGCCGTATATCTATACACATGTATCGCCTCGGAATATTCCTACGCATAAATATGGAACGTATTAAACCAACAAATCCAACAATACTATCAGATTGTTTTGTATTGATAATCAGCGCATCCAGAAAAGCCCGCCAAACCGAACCTCGTTGACAGCTGTCATGTGCAAGCAGTCGCGCCAACCCGGAAGCTGACTGACAGCTGTCATAGACAAGCGACATATACATCATTATGACACTGTTGTTTTTCACTAGACGCGTTATTTGGTTTGGAAGATCTCGCCAATTACAGGATTACCTACAAGTCTATTGTATGCCTCCATGATAAACGCCCACTGTCTTCGTAAGCTGGTATCTTCAACAGGGACAGAAAGACGACGTAAGAAATATTTAACCGTATCCTCCACTATCAATACTAAACTCGCTTTCGCTCGGGTAATAAAGTATTTTTTTTCATTTGCTCATTTCAACCAATTTATACTGTAATAAGTCCATCAAAACCTTCCTGTCTATTGTTGAAAACCTTATGAAAATCTATCTATCTGATTGTTTTTAAAAAAAAATATAATAAATTCTTGATATCCCCTTGCCTAGTCGAGGTCTCTACTGAAGAACACGTTTACCCCAGCGGTTGTCGGTTCTTCGCTTCAAAACCGACTAGGCAAACGTAGTGTAGGACACCCTCCGACCAGGTGGGATGACGATTTGCGAAGGACTGCTGGCAGATCCTGGATGCGGCAAGCTGAAGACAGGGCGCTATGGCGCTCATTAGGGTAGGCCTATGTCCAGCAGTGGACTAGAGTGGGCTGATGATGATGATGATGACCCCCTTGCCTTTACTATCATTAAGGCAAGGGGTTTCGAGGCTTTTTTATATTTTTATTCTCACAGTACTATGATTAGTATGATATGAATACGAGCGTGCCACAAAACAAGACAATGAAGACACGTGTCAAACTAATAACGATTCTGCTGGCTCTATTGGCCTATTAAAGAAGCTACTTAAGAACTAACGCACACCAATCAGTGTGCGGTTGTTTACGCGTTACCGTTCAAGCTTGTTTAGTTACGGAAAATATTTACAAAAGTTTCCATCGTGCAAATAATTTCTAGGTACTGAATTCAAAGACGTAACGATATATCAGTGCTAAGAAAAGTTTTAATATTGGAAAAAATATTGTGTTTTCCTGACCTTATTTTCGCTCAGTGATTTGTCATACTACCAACATAACGGTGAATGAACGCGGACGGATGTAGGTCATTGCAAAGGTGCGACCACTCCCGACGCCATCATTCGAGGAGCTAAAAATGCAGGTCGTCGCTGTGTAAACAATTTTGCGAATAATAAAAATAAAAGAGTATGTATACTACCGTCTTAAGCCCTTCAGCTTTACATTTAGTTTTTCATTATAATGAAGCGGGAAGAATAAAAAAAATATCTTCCGTCTATGAATTTGGGGTTGACAAAATGGCACCAACTTGAAAAAGCTGCCTTGAAGCAAAACGTAAGGATGCAAGTGTCTGAAAATAGCAAGCATGACTTTGGATACGTTTTTCGTTTTGCCTTTTGAACATCACACATTAAATCTTATGTAATACATCATCTTTAACTCGGAATAAAGTCATAGACCACCGTGCACATAGAACTTGCAATCTTGTTTATTCAAACAGGCTATTCGTACAAACTCGTAATGTGGTACTTTAAAATTATGAGTTACGAATGTTGTTCATATAATGTATACCATTGCAAATCTTAACAGGCATTTAATGATGCTTATTTGATTAGACGGTTCTAGTTGATGCATTTGCGTCGTGATTGAGCACACTGCGTCTTTTTAAAGTACCGATTGTCAAGATTGAATTGTGGAAGAAATAGCATTGAATCCATTTAAAAAATGCGACAATTTAAGTCATTCAAAGGTGTAGCCGAAAAACCTTTTTGTATACCATAAAGGTGGAAGAGTTCCGGTTACTGGTTATTACCGCCTATGGACGCTTACTCCAGGGGTATAGCTCGCGCGCTGCCGACCCTGCAGGAATCTTTTCACACCCTTCTTGGAGAACTCCATGCTTTTCTCTCCAGGGAATACCTTAATGGGGAGCTCATTCCACAGCCTAAACGTTCGCGGAAGGAAACTCATTTCACACTAACGTAAATGGTGATTCTAAGGGATTGTCTTATTACTTAACATTTTTGACAGTTTTATGTAAAATGTAAAGTTCATTAACGCGCATACGTTACTGTGATTGGCAAATATTGTCCATCCTGCTCGTGCGATGGTTTCATATAAAAGTGCAAATTACAATGACCTTCAAGTGTATTGACGAATTTATCCTGAAAACTGGCGGCAAATAACTGATTTGACGTCATTCGATCGTGAAAACACTCTGAGGCAAGCAGGCCGAGAAATAGTCTTCCAAACACATTCATAAAATTTTCCATTTCCAAAGTTATATATATATATATCCGGACTTCCCACAAAAGTTTCCGAAGGCAGAGGTGTGCAGTACAGCCTCCTTAGAGTCAGTCGACGTTTCTCAATCCAAGATTTATTAGATACAATATTTATTTCGGACTATCAGCGCCCTGAAGTTTCATGCGCTTACTTCTTACTTATATTATAAATGTGAAAGTTTGTAAGTTTGGATGTTTGCAGTTCTTTCACGGCCAAACGGCTGAATGAAATGATGATAGCTTATACCTAGGAATAGGATATAGGCTACCCTAGGAATAGGATATAGGCTACTTTTTATCTATTTTTTATATAGTTCTTATATAATAATGTATGATGCTCTTTCACGGCATAGCGGCTAAACCGATTCCAGCAGCCATATATCTCTGGCAGAAAGTGGGTGAGTGGGTACTACCTATACACCTCTGCCTACCCCTTGTGGGAAGGCGTGAGGATATATTGAGTAGTCTAGCGTGATTGAGTAACAAACATCCTGACAAACTATCCTTTCTAATATTAGTAAGATGATGGTTGTCATGGACTCGTTGAAAGCAGCATGAATTGTCGCTTTCAGGATCCAGTATCGTTAGCTTGGCTTATCAGTGTCGTAACAACTGTCGATGCTCTACAATTTCCGTTAATAGTGTGATTGTCTCTACTCGTACGCCTGCTAGCGTACATTAATGTCATCATGCCGATTCCGTCACGGGATAGCAGAAATAGCAGAAATGAAGCGTCGCCTTCCAACTCCCTTCATACATGGGTTCGGATTTAATTTTGACGTTTTGTTGGAAGTTCTCTTTTAAGGCGTTGGGCAGAGGTTTAATAAATACTCTTTAAGCTGGAGATTTATTTAGGTGATAGATGAAGAGACTCTCAGGAGCTTTACATTATTATTATTATTTCGTCTTTGAACCACTTAAAAGTTTCCTAGCGATGTTTTAATTCGCTTTAAATTTGCAGTGTAATCACAGCACCAACGTAAGTCAAGTATTTTGTTTGGAACCGCATTCATTTCTTCGTGGATGAATGTGTAAGCGACTTGGTGAGTAGCGAGTGGGTGAGTGGGTACTACCTATACACCTCTGCCTACCCTTTCGGGGACCCTTGTGGGAAGTCGTGAGGATATATCATATCACACGCTCTGACTCTGTAATAATAGTGTACCTAGATCGCAACACTATCGCATTACTGAAGCGAAAACTATGACACAATATTACTGAATTAAAAGAAACTTATTTTTATATTCTGGCAAACATTTGTTATAGATTTATTTATTAGCCTGATAGCCCAGTAGTGTACCAGATCGAAATAGCTACGAATTCAAGGTTATCAGTTTTATATTTGACTGGATCGACGTGTACAAGATGTTTTGTATTCTGTATCTACAAGCCTAGCTAGAAGGTATCCCTAAGTTTTAGACATTGGTGTTATGACGCCATCTTTTCGCTGTGAATATGTCTTAATATATATAAATTATCTATTGTTTGTCCGCGATGGACTCCTAAGCTACTTGACCGATTTCAATCAAATTTGCACACCGTGTGCAGTTTGAACCAACTTGAAAGATAGGATAGCTAACATCTCAATTTATAGTCGCAAAATTATTTTATTGCAAATTATTTGTCTATTATTCGCCAAACTATATATACGCTCCAAACGATTCTGCGATTGTGTTACCGGAAATTGAACTTTTTCACCCAAGCGAAGCTGGGCGGGACAGCTAGTTCTTTACCTGCCAAAGTGGACAGGCTTGGCAGCGCGAGTGATACCGTTGTAACATGTGTCCATAAGCGGTACGGTGGCTGCTGCTACCATCAGGCGGATGGTTGTTAGCCAAGTTAGTGGTATGAAAAGTAGGATCAAAAAAGAAAAAAGATTGAGCCTGTCTTCGAATTATTTCGCAAATATATGCAAATGAGTCGTGGTGGCCGCGTAACGCGGGGTTCGAGTAGTTGCCTGAGACATAAAGATGTTTGAATCTCGACTGTACCAATGAGTTTTTCTCAATGATACATTTTAATTATTATTCTTAAGTACAGTGATTAGTCACACCACGAGCTTTCGCCACGCCATTTCCTAATAATGACTAGGTACTCATACGTCTTAGAATTTCTTCTCAAACGTATGCGTCTCCTCTCGATGTTTCCCTGCCCGTTATTATTAAATTTATATAGAGTTCACCTGATTGCGTGTGCGTTATAAATAACTTTGTTTATACGTGAACGAAGATTGAAGGTATATTTTGGTCGGGTGCATCACGAGGAGATATCTCAAATGGCGCCTTTTGTATGCTTTATGTATTTCATATATCCTCACGCTGAGTGAGGCAGTCCCAAATTAGGCAAAGCTTGTGTTATAGTAACTAGACAATGATATATTTACTTATATAGATAGATATATACATAAATACATAGGACATCCAAGACTAAGGTACCAATGATCGTGTTCATCACACAAATATCTGCCCTCAGCCTTCGAACCCGCGACCTCAACTTTCGCAGTCAGGAGCTCTAACAACTAGACTAGACTAGACGGCCGTCCGTATTAATCTTTATATGTTTTATTCTTCTGAAGAGGCTGATGCATGTGGGTGAAGCGTAAGAAGTCTGTAAGTCTAGAGAGAACTGTCGTTCTTTCTCTGTCTACTCAGAGAAGGAGTCAGTGTGATGATATGGAGGACTCGGTAGACGCTCTAACGAGTGTCCTATCAAGGCGTAGAGTTACTAAACAAATTTAATTTTAATCGAAATAAATATCACAAAAAGTTGATATAATGTCGTAAACCTAAAAATATAGCTCTAGACCACAAAAACAACCCAGTATGTCAACTACGACGCAATATGTCAAGGTTGCAGCCTAACTTCCTTGAAGAGAGTGACGTCACTAAATTGTATGAGAAAATACACAAGATCATTATCTAAAGAGTTTATACGTATCAAGTTCATGAGCTTATTTACCTACTGAATAGTTTCTGACGCCACAAAATAGATGAGTCTTAGAAGAGAGATTATATATATATACGTTTGAAGTTCAAGAGCTTTTTGTGCTACTGCGCACATTTTGTACTACAAATAAAATTTATTGCGGTGCCATAAAACTTCCTGTATGGCGTAATCGCAGACACTGAAGGACATGCGCTCTTTTGAACGGTATTTGTATGTTTTAAAATCTAAAGTGGCACGTAAGCAGGCGCGGTAAACGGTTAACGCTGCCTATGGAGCCTTGCGACACCAGGGGTTTCGCTCGCGCCTTACCAACCCTCTCGAAGGTCTGGGAGATCAATGGCCACATTTTTATTGAGTAATAGTTCGTTTCGTTGTCGTTGTCTGTATTGAAAATAATATCTGCTGACATAATGTGCAGTGATGTATATAGTGAAGCAAATTAGCGCGAGGCAACGAGTGTGTGTTAGTCTAGAGAGACTGGCTTTATCCTCTGTCTACTCCTTGAGGGACTTGTTCATCTACTTTTTACCGGAGATACATTTAAGTGCCAAGCTGACCGAAGGCACCTTTGCGTTGCAGGCAACTAGACGAAACACTCTGCCACCACGACTCCCACAAGGGACCCCGAAGGGCTAGGCATAGGTGTGATACCCACACACAATTTTTTCGCCAGGGATATATTTTAGGTGCCAACGTGACAGATGGGGAATCCAGCGCCATAACTTAACCTGGACTAATACATATGCCTTGTAATTTCTTCTCAAACTTATGCAGGTGTCCTCTAGATGTTTCCTTCGCCGTGAAGCTCGTGGTGAGACTAATCACTGCACTTAAGTTATGAAAAACTCATTGTTATTTTTGTGTTGCTTGCAACTGTTCATACCACTCGGTCACAATGGCTTCTATTTATGTCAGTACTAGCTGTCCCGCCTAGCTTCGCCCGGGGGAAAAAAACTTCCTGAAACACGATCACAGCGCTACCTATCGGGTCTAATTGTGATGTAAGCTAACCTATCTTTTAAGTTGGATCAAACTGCACACGGTGCGCAAATATGATTAAAATCGCTTAAGTAGTTTAGGAGCCCATCGCGGACAAACAACGTGACACGTAATTTATATATATTTAGATTCATACAATAAATAAGCATTAATCGTATCGAATTACTATCCATATCAGCAGTTTCATCACTTAGCTATTGCTTTCGAAATACGACACGCTGACGTCACCATGCAAGTGCTCGCTCGTAAGTCGTAACCTTGTAGACACACCTCCATTGACGTCAGAAGCATGAAACGTTGAAGCAGTCAACGACTGAACCGATAACTGTGATATAGACAATAGGCGCGAATTGAGTCCTAACTCTCGCCACGAAACCTATCATGAACCGTTGTTTCTGTCAATCGTAGAGTCAGATCAGTAGTTGCAGCTAAGAGGAGCTCTTTATTGGAAACCTTATACATCGCGTAGGATCACAACACAAAAAATTGTATTATTTGGCTACGGACTTCTATAAGGTGGAGGTCCTGCCCCAGTCGGGCAGCTCCAAATTCGAACGGAAAACCCGTTATGCCCTACCTAATCCTGGGTAAACGCCATCGCCATTTCACTTTCAGCCAAATCGGTTCAGTCGTTTTGCCGTGAATGAGCAGCAAACTTACAAACTTTCGCCTTTATAAGATT